>JAHWFP010049578.1:0-48655 GCA_023313725.1 Lithobius niger | reverse complement strand
GGGAGGCTATGCAACGCACCAAGTTTCGAGCATGGCAACGAACGAGCAGACGACAACGGTGAAAACAACAGGGATGTAAACAGAGTCCAAACTAACTTTAGGGCCTGAGGAAGATAGTAGTAAACTATCGAAAATTCGCTAGACAGTGTGAGTGTCTTCTGTTGTGAAAGTGTGCGTTTTTCTGGTGACTTTTGTTCGTTTATTGTGGCCTTCTCATTTGCCTGGCAGGAGGCTTCTTTTTTACCAATTCTCATTGTGCCGCAAAATAATTGCTTGATTCAACTTTAATCCTGTACACCTTTGTGTCCTGTTTCATCATGCATCGTCAAAGTTTCTTCATCTTTCGTGTACTTAAAGCAACCTACCCTTCATTTGTGCAACCATGGATCCGAAATATGGACTCAACAAAAAAGGTGATCAAGACAACAATAAATTTGCCGAAAATTTTATGAATTCGCATTGTATGAACTTGTGGCCTTCTCATTTGCCTGGCAGGAGGCTTCTTTTTTACCAAGGAAAATTAGGTAAAAATATTAAGGACCCCTCATTTCAAGAGTAGTCTTAAATATACGCTACAAAATCCAATTCAACGAAACTCTTGTTAATGACTAGACCCTGATGGGAGTGGCAGCAATAAAAAAGTAACTCTTCAAGCTATACAGAGATAATTTTTTTTTGGCGGGGGGGGGGGTTCACTTTTTACTGAACATTTTAAAAGATTTAAAAAAAAGCCTAAGCAAACTGGTGGCAATATCGTAATGATCTCCACTGAGACGTGAAATACAAGTCTTCTCTTCAGCAAGACTGCACCTCTACTGTTTTGTCAGTATCGGTATGGTCGTGGGGGGTGTGGGGGGGAGGATGTATGAAAAGGAATATATCATTACTATGCTATTTGGGCCATCGTCATCTCACATTTAATGTTTAGTTTTTTGCTAAATAGCCTAACTACAAAGTCTTTCGAGATCTTGAAATGTAGGGCCTAAGCCATAGGAAAGCATGTTTCGAGCTGATTAAAATGGTCTATTGGATGTTAAAATTGGTCACGATTTCGCGAAAATATGAATTACATTTTTGTCATAGGACCCACGGTCAACATAACAAATGTTGACCGCGATGATTTAAGGAAAAAATGGCGGCGGCTACAGCCAACATGTCCACTAGCCTGTAACGTATCCAACAGCAGTGGTACTTTTTTATTTGCAGTACTTGGACACAATTCTAGCTCATCAACCTCCCCCTAATATTTCCTTGTTGTTGCTTGATGATATTTTCTTGATGCTTTACAAACTGGAAATAACCAACTGTGTGATAAACCATTCCGTCAGCTGGCTCAGCAAGGCCAACGCACGTACAAAACACTCATTCATTCTATCGAAAAACGAAATTACAAACAGTTGGATGAAATATAACAGGAGCACTTTATCCGACAATTTATCCTTGGATCGAGCAACCTTGACGGTCGACTTATGAAAACAAAACCGCTGCGCAAGATACGGAACCGGAAGTGAGGATTTTCAAAGCGCACGAGCTGAACGCCTCGTTACGTTGAAAACAAGTCTGATACTGAGTACTCCAACGAAGTTTGTGCCTTACTTCTGAACTCAAATCTTGTATGTTATTTTATTGACACTTAGCCTAAATTTCCAAACAAAATAAGCATGGCTGAAAAAAGTACGAAAATACAGAATTAAAAAAAATTACGAAATAAGGGAAAAGTAGGAACTTTACAACCCCTGAAGTAACCAATCTGTCACAATATATGGCTGGGAATCGCACGTATTATATAATTAAAAAAAATTATGTAATTAAAAAAAAACATTTTTTAAATCTTAAGAAAAAGTTTTGTATGCGTATATTTCAAAGTTAGTGATATTTACCGTTCCAATATCCTTGCAAATTTTCGACAGTCAGGTTTTTCTGGAGTTGGAGGGGCTCAGAACGACTGTCTTCATCAGACTACCACATCACCGCTTACTTCGTCGTGATTGTTCGTCTGCTATCGTTCGTTGGAATGCGACCCAAGGCCATAGCCTCCATAACTTGCAGGCCAGTGCACCACTTCTTCCGCAGCAACTTATTAAACTCTCCTCTCAGCAGGAACAAAATGTTTGGGCTTGAAGGTCCCTAGATATTCATCAGCACAGCCATCTCTCGGCTGTGGTGTTGAATAACCAGGGATTCAAGGCGGGAGAAGTGGTGCACTGGCCTGCAAGTTACGGAGGCTATGGCTTCGGGCCGCATTCCAACAAACGACAGCAGCAGACGAACGATCACGACGAAGTAAGCGGTGATGTGGTAGCCTGATGAAGACAGTCGTTCTGGCATATTGGAACGGTAAATATCCTTAACTTTGAAATCTAAGCTTACAAAACGTAAACACGGACTCGAATTTTTAAAGTAAGCGATGTGACATTTTAAAAAAGATAATAGTTCTGCTCAGAGTATGCTTAATAAATTGAAAATACCTTTTTATTTTATAAATAGTTTTTTTAATTTACAATTTATATTGGATGGAGATGGTGTACTAGCTAACCCAATGTCAGGTTGTATTGTCTTCTTCATCCACTGCTTTTTAATAATTCCATTTGTATCGCTGTTTGGTTTTTTAATGGGGATTGGTGGTGCTGGTGGCGTGCATTTTTTACTTATTAGATGACTCGATTCTTTGGCGCCATCATTTGAAACCAACTGCTCGGTTTTACTTGTCTGTGTTGGCCCAGTTTGCTTTTGCGTAGAGCTAGTGTTCGGCAGCTTGCACTGAAAGAGAAGAAATTTTATCTGAATACAGGGTGAGCCATAAATACCAAAACGGTTTTAAAAATTTTGCCGATAACCAAAATTGTATCCACAATTTTTATCAACGGTGTAGTTTTTTACAAATGTCCAATAATTATTAAAGTAAAAATTATTAAATAGCAACCCACAGTTCAAACATAGCTAGGAATTCACTCAGGGATTTCCTGAGCCAAACGCTGTGAACTCTACGTCCTAATCTCGAATGGTTCCAGTTATCGATATTTCTGCAAAAGTTGCCGATAATATTGGCATCTGATCGGTGCAGCCGTTAGAAATTTGTGTTAGTTTATTGGACTGGGACAATTTCAGCGGTTATGTTTCTAACTGGTATATTGCTGTACTTACAGCCATCTTACAAATACGTATAAAAAGCAAGTAACTTGAAAATGTTTTGTTCTCATTGTAGTGTATGCAGAAACCATACGTTAGCGTACAGATAGGAAGTTAAAACAATTATATACTGTTTTTTTTTTCCAGGTATTTATTGACTGAAGGAAGAATAAGGGCACAGATCGACCCTCCCGACTGCCTCTTTAATTACAGTTATACATTTCCAGGGGTCGAATTTCCAAATTTTGAACCAGGTGCAAATTTGCAACCCAAATCTGTTACTGGGGTGCAAAAAAATTCTTTGGAGTGCAAATCCACTTGTAAACCAACACTGTGGTCTCCTATTTTATAATCATTGAAAATTGTAACATTCAGCATCTCAATAATATGTACTGTTTTCCTGCACTTTGCTTAAAACTCACTATACTTCACTATTCAACTGAAAAACCTATACACATAGTTTAATCATATGTAGTAAAAACTGGAGTTTAACTTCATTGGAAGGAATGGTGTAACAGGAAATCTAATTCCAAGCTGTTTAAAATGCCGCAAACCGCAAGTCTCTAGCTTGTGCAGTTCAAAAGTTATGAAAAATTCGACTTTGGTGTGCAATTTTGCACTCCAAGAGTTGCTTCTGGAGTGCAAAGTGCGATTTTGGAGTGCAATTTGCCCCTGTGCATCCGAATATTTCGACCCCTGCATTTCCAATACAGAAGCCATGCTAGAGTACAGCACTTATTTGCTACACTTGGTTGTAATCTGTGCCAGATTTTCATTGTATCTGTTTTGTTTTGGGAAATTAAGACCCCCATCCCCCCAAAAAAATTCCCAACACACACCAGTGCATGTAAGACTAGTCTTAGCTCGCTAAGATTACAATTACTTTTAAGAAGAGGCTTAATGCTGCAAAGGTATCACTTATATAAGCAACTAGCATCGTACCCGGGTTTTGTTTTGGCCCGTGGTTGTTTCCCAGTTTTCGGTCGGTATTGCCGGAGCAACGATTGTTAGAGGCAATTTTTCTTCGTGTAAGTTTCCCTTTTGCACCCATCTTCTCCCCACCGTTCCTTTCGTCCTATCCTCTTACCTGGACCTCACCTTCCCTTTGCCACACATAGTTAACGGGTCATTTTTGTTCCTGGAATCGTCCCCTTTTGCTCCCTTCCTCTATCTTCCCTGTCCCGCCCCTCCTTTTCTGTCGGTTCAGTTAATGCATACGTAATCATATGGTTTCTGGTAACAGATACATCCTCCCCCAACCCTCCTAATCTCTTTATTTTCTAAAGTTCTAAACAGCAGGGCTAACAGACATTGCACCCACACGGGCAATTTTAGGCACATGAAACCTATAAAACATTTAAACACGAACATTACATCTTGTGAGCTTCATAAAAACAAAAAACTAGTTTAAAAAGGGAGCAGATGGAACAATTGGGAAAGTAACTTGTACACCACCCACTTGCAACGTGTATATATATAATACGCTTTGGGCATGCAAATTCATCATGCACTATAATAAAAGTGGTCGAGCAGGTCCATTCTTGCCACGGATTCTTGGCACAAAGCAAAGAAAAAGAGCGCCCTATAACAGATGTGCCCTATAACAATCAGTCACAAACACAAAATATTGCTTGCTTCAATAATGTTGGCTAATAGAGCCGACTTGAATAGTTCAAAGTTGGTACAGTCACGATCAACTAACAATAAGTGACAATAAGTGTCACCCTACAATTAAAAACGCTATTTACTTTCCTAAGAAGATCAAACATCAGGGGTTCCAAGGTAAGGAGCAGGGATGGGTGGTTTATCACCCAGTTTAAACATCCCAGTACTATACAACAATGCAACAAGCTTGATACCTTCATCTCAGGGAGTACTGAGATCGACAAAGGGCCAGCACTCGCACAACAAAGAAGGAATCTGCCAACGTTCTTTTGCTACAATGTGGCTATGCGTGCAACAATGTTTACATAAAAACGAATCTTAATGCAGATTTTCCCCTTCAATTGTTACGCGACTGGGTGATCACTGGGTGATAAATAGGTTATTACCCACTTTCCTAGTACTGAGCTCAACAATGGCTCTGCCCTTGCGGGGGAAAGTGGGTAATAACCTATACAAACAGACCACACAATGGGGGAAATATTGGGAACGGTAGTGTTGGGCAGCACCCGAAATTTTTGTGACGGTGCCGGTACCAGCCTAGGTACCGCTGTCTTTGTATTTAACGGTTCTTAAAATTTGGTGGTACCAACGGTATTTTTTTTTCAAGTAGCCTAATCTAGTGTTGGGAGGTACCAAACATTTTTCAACCGGTGCTAGTACCAAGTTTAGTACCCTGGTACTTGGTCTTCTCCGGTACTTATGAATTAGGCGGTATCTGGTATTTTAGTGTTGTGCTACCAACACCTGATTTTTAAATAATAGCAAACGTTTATTGAAAAATGTGTTTTGTTAATAGTTTTAATGAAAGATTTTTAAAAATTTTTTCGCCCCGATTTAAGCTAATGCATGTTTTACAACATATTAAAAAAAAATTCTCTAAAATTTGTAGTTAACATGCTATCCAAGTAGAAATGCAAAGATAAACACTGGTTGTAGCATCAAAATATGCAAATTTGACTCCACTTTTGTACATTGTTTAGAACTCCAATTTTACCATTGTTGACATTTAATTGATTGTTGCACTGTTTTAAGCTCTACAACAAAAGAACTAAATGAAGTATTGTTATAATTTTAGTGCCTTTTTTCATTGTAAAACAATACCAGTATTTTAACAATATACCGTTGCTAGGGAAGGGGACACTATTCATTTCCTTAAGAAGACCTAACACCAGGAGTTTCAAGGGGGGAGTAGAGAAGGGGGTATTCAGACTGCACAACGGAGGAAGGCAGGGGATGGGGGAACAGGTGGTACCAGACAGGCTCTAGGAGGGGAAATTGTACTACAAAATGGGGGAATGTGGGGGGATCAGAGCGGGGACTGGGGCCCATCGGTGGTCCTTTTCAATTCATGCAACCCAGTAAAGTATTTCACTTGGGCTTGCAGGAACCAGCTAGACCGGCGTATGTTACGCCGGGGGTACAGCTAGTTTATTTTTAAATGGCTTTCATGCATATCTTCGTGTCAGACAGAAGCTGTAATTTCGCACTCTGTTACCTTGGCTTTGTTAAATGTGTGAGCAGGAGATCCAAATAACTGTAGAGGATCACAAAACGAGTATCCAATTTTCTTGTAAAACTCTTGTTTATCGTGAGTTGAAAGGTACATAATCGTAAAATTCATCCTGAAAAGCAAAAAAATATTCATTAGTGATACGGCTGCTACAAGATTACAATGGGTGCTGCCAGGGTACCTACTTTTTTCATACCCATACTTATCTATTTTTTCACATTTTTCGCATAACCGCTTTTCATTTTTTGCATCACTATTTCTTAATGATGTACCGAATCGAACAGAGTGTGTTCAGTTCAGTGTTCGACCTTTCAAAAGATAAATAAATAAAACCGAACATATTTCCATTGACACATTTTGAAGGTTTTTAGCCAGCTTTCTGATGGTCTACATCACAGGTTCCTAACTCTAACCATTCAGAAGTTATGAGAGGAAGGGTAAATGACAAGGTAGAGAAGATTTCTTCGTGCTCAAGCAGAGTTTCCACATCTGTGCACTTACGAATCCATGTAAACATACCTGCACTTCAGAAACTTGTGCTTTGATAAATATATGAATCTTTGTAAACCGAGTCGCTTTAAATTTTATTTAAAAAATTGAATGGTTTGGTACACTTGTTCGGTTCGTAAGTGTTCGGTGTTCGGTTTGGTTCAGTTCGGCTGAAAAAATGTGTTCAATACAGCCTTGCTATTTCTTTTCAAAAATACTGTATAACGCACCATTTCACAAATCAATAGAATTCTATGGGCTTTTTAATTTGAATCAAAAATAGCAACTGACATCGTAGAACAGGGAAATATGCACTTTCAAAGTTAAATAAACACCGAAATCGTTTTTGCTAATTTTTGACAAACGTATAACACAATCACATGACGTTTGTCTTCGTCAGGCTGCCTCTTAGTTTGTGACTCTTGAGACTCACATTCCTGTTGGTGACAGATCACATTTTTCATGGCTGCAGCTGTAGACCACTGATCTTTATGAGTCGGCATGGGTGCGATGTGGTTGATCTTTTTCCATTAGTTTTCGAGCATGTCTTGTACTTATGGGTGCACACGCTTGTGGATTGTCGGTAGGCTTAGGGTTGGAGAGTCATCAAGGGAATTTTACAATTTTCCATGTGTTTGATAGTAATTAATTCAATCATCTTTAAATGTTGATCTTTGGAGGAATTTGAAACTAGCATGGTTCGGGCTTCCTTGCAGTTGATTTCATGCTAAGTGTTTTCATAATGGGCTGCGATACCAGGATTCAAATTTGTATGACTATGCCTCGTCTGGTTTCTCCTACATACACCGAGGGGCATTCTTTGCAGAGTATTAGATATGCTCCATTCTTGGTGGTGGGGTAGTTTGGCACCATGTGGCGAAGGTGATGTTTGGTATGATGCTCATATGGTTGGTTGTGGGTGTTAATTTATCACTGGTTCAGTGTTTGTTTGGTCAGCTGTCTACTTAGATTTACTTCTGGTGTTGTATGAATGATTGTGACCGTGTGTTGGAATCGCGTGTTTATCTTTCTTTATTGGGCCTAGTGGTTCTTGGTCCGTGGGAAGCAGTTTGACTTTGCGTTGGAGCAGTTTTTTGAAGTTGTTGGTGTTTTTTGAATAGCACCGAAATTCATGTTTTTGGAGGATGGTTTGTACCAGTTCGCTGATTCCTCACATGTAGGTGAAAGCTGCTCGGTGGTGGTGGCGGCTCTTTACTTTCTTGGGATTTGTTCATGGTTTCTACTTTGTAACTAGCTGCTTTGAGGGTCTTGTAGAGGTGGTATGCTGGGTATCCTAGTTGGAGGTTCCTTGTATTGGCTTCTTGGATAAATTGTTGAGCTACCTTGCAGTTGGTTGAAGGGGTGTCCCGAGCGGTATGGGATTCCACTTTTAGTAGCAGATGGTTTTCGGTACGGTTGGTATGTGATTTTGTTCTGTTGTCAGGTTATTTTAATGTCGGGAAAGGGTACAGTGTTTTCTTTTTCGGGTTCATGCGTTAAGGTGACATCTTTATGCCATCGGTTGATTAGTTTCAGGATTTTGTCCGTTTTTTTTCGAGAGTGAACACACATCATCTACGAAGCGTGCCCAGAGTTTCCGGTTGGGTTGGACTTCGTGGACGTATTCGTCTAGGTGTTGTGTTGCGTCACTATTTCTGCTAAAATAGGTCAGCATGAATAGCCCATGGCGGCTCCTTTGACTTGTCGGAAGGTTTTGGTTTTAAACATAACGTTGATGGAAGATAACATCAGTTTAAGGAGAGCTTGGTGAACTTGAAATTCCTGCTCAGGTATCTTCCATCCACATTCACTTTAAAACCAAAACTTTCCTAAAATTCAAATGATTTCCCATGGACTATGCAAGTTCATCTATTTTAGCAGAGATGGTGATGCAACACCTGGAAGAGTAATCCATAAAGTTCAACCCAACGACAAACTCTTGGCATGCTTCTTAGATTAAACCCTCGAAAAGAAACAGACGAAATCCTAAATCTAATCAACCGGTGGCATGACAATGTCACCTACATGAAAAACAAATCACTCTACCCTTTCTAAAGATTAAAATAACCAGACAACAGAACAAAATCACATACCACTCGGGACACTCCATTATCCAACTACTCACTATTGTCAGACAAGAAAGGTTCAGGACCATGGGTCACTCAACCAACCGCAAGATAGTTCAACCATTTACTCCAAGAAGCCAAAGCAAGGTACCTCCAACTAGGATACCCAGCACACCACCTCAACAAAACCATCAAATCAGCTAGTCACAATGTGTAGACACCATGAACAAATCCCAAGAAAGAAAAGAGCCACTACCACCAACAACTAGCCCTCACCTACACAAGAGGAATCAGTGAACCGGTAATCAGTGAGGGAATCAGTGAATTCCTTCAAAAACAGGAATTTCAATGCCATTCAAAAAACACCAACAACTTCAAAAATCTGCTCCAATGCAAAGACCAACACCAACGAACAAACCAACTGCTTCCAACGGAAAGTGAACAACAGCCAACAGGACCAACAAAGAAAGATAAACACACGATTCCAGCACAGGTTCACAATCATGAATACAACACCAGCAGTAAATCTAAGCAGTCAGCTAACCGCACAAACATTAAAAACGGTGATAAACTAACACCCTCAACCAACCATAAGAGCACCATACCGAAAGTCATCTGCAGCCAGATGGTGACAAACTGCCCTACCTCCTAGAAATGGAGTATAGCTAGTACCCTGCAAAGAATGCCCCTCGGTGCATGTAGGAAAAAACAGACGAGGCATGCAAACTCAAATCTGGATCACCCTTCAGATACTAGGTCTAGAAAATTGATGAATGGTATCACAGCCCATCACGTAAACACCCAGCACGAAATCAACTGGCTGGAAGGAAGTCCAAACCATGCTAGTTTTAAATTCCTCCAAAGATCAACATTAAAGGGCGATTGACTCAATTACTGTCAAGCAATTGGAAAATTTAACAACTCCTTTGATGTACTCTAACCCCTAACCTACCCGACAATCCACAGGCTCGTGGTGCACCCAAAGTACAAGACGTGCTTGAAAACGAATGAAAAAGATCAGTGGTGTACAGCTGCAGTCACGAAAACACGATCTGTAATCAACAGGAATGCGAGTCTCAATAGTGACAAGCAGTCTGAAGAAGATAAACATCGTGTAATTGTGTTATACAGGGTGGTCCACAAAAAACTGACAACCCAACATTTTCTAAGTCCAACTTTTTTAGTTAGCACCCCTCAGAACTAAGAGAGGACATAAATCAAATCTAATGAAACTGGAAGATTCTGTCCTCTCCTGGTTCTGAGAGGTGCTAACTAGAAAAGTTGGACTTAGAAAATGTTCGTCCTCAGTTTTTTGTGGACCACCCTGTATGTTTATCGAAAATTAGCAAAACACAATTTCAGTGTTTATTTAACTTTGAAAGTGTGTACTTCCCTGTTCTATGATATCATTTTGTTTGTGTATTTCTTAATAACATACTATGGCAAGATTTAAAAACACCTTCAAAAATCAGATCGTCCCAAGCTTCACAAATTCTTAACAAAATTGTAGCCACTTGTTTCTACAAGTATTTTTGAGAACTCTGAAGAATAGGCTACTATTTGCTGCTCTCATATTAGTTAAGTTTTGTGTTTTAGTGCTTCTTGTAGGAGCTTCAGTCCCTCATTTTTAATGTCTTCTGCTCTTCGGGGTCAGTACGTGAACCCTTCATGCGATATTAACCAAATTCTGAGCATAAAATTAGGGGGAATAATTTTATTTTTACTCGAGTTTGTGCATTTTGCCTTTTTTCACATCACTGCTATTTTTCCCATTTTTTTTTTTTACCCTTAGGCACATTTTCATATTTTTTTTCACACCGGTAGCACTCCACATCAGTACTGTGCAATTTTACACACATTAAATCGTTGTTCTTGACTTTGAGAGTTTTCAACATTTTCAACTTAAATTTCCATTACGCACAGTGTCAAAAGAAGAAATCCACAGGTATCCAGCAAATTTTCGACAGCTATGAAATTACTTCATATTAAATACATGAAACGGTCGTCTGGTACTACGAGAGTTCGCAACAAAATTTTGAATAGGCTCGTTTAAAACGCTCACTCTCGCAACAGGAATACAAATTTGCGAATACGAAATATTTGTATTCCTGTAGTGAGAATGAGCATTTTAAACGAACCTGTTCAAAATAACTTCTTACTGACTTCTTCAAACACACTTAAAGTGTCTTTTTCTTTCGGCTTACATCACCATAGCAGCCGCGGCCAAATTCAAACTCAACAACTAGTGCTGGTGGTGATGTGAGCCGAAAGAAAAAAGACTTGTTAAGCCTGCCTGATTCAGACAGTAGGATGTTACTTCGTAGTTGACAAAAATTTGCAGGTACTGTACTGCCAGTGGAAAGAAAGAAGCTAGCCTATATTAAAATATACACAATTACCTTCTCGCGAAATCCTCTGTTAATTGCATCAACAATTTTCCTAGACCTTTTCCTCTGCATTCCTTTAAGATGACAACTAAACACACACAAGCAAAAAAAAAAACAAATAGTTAATTACAAGTACCGGGATCATGGCACGTCGAGACCTCAAGTCTGTTGCACTTAATGGGAACGAAGATAAGTCACTTTAATGTGAATATTCTCCAGTTAACTGAAAGCCCTCTTCATCCAGCTGGTGTTGGGCACAAGCATCTAGCTGGTGTTGGGCTCGAGCTGGTGTCTAGCTGGTGTTGGGCTCATACAACCACAAACAGGAAAAGATGCAATCTGGTGCTGTAAAAGTTGACTAGGAAAAAAAACTATAGGTCTATTAGATCCAAGCCCATTTAGGCAAACTTAAAAAAAAAAAAAAAAGAGTTATTTTTGAGTAAGGAAATCCTCCCGAACTCCCTTTTCCTCCCCTTTCAGTATTCCTCATTTTTCGTCTAAATGCTTATATTCTATAAAAAACAGACGAATAACTTTGCTTAAGTTACTTATCAAGAAACTACCTAGTACTTACCTTGGAAGGATCTAGTCAACAATCATTTGTACGTTGTAACTATAGGCCAACAATTGTCCTTACTGTAAGAGCTCACTGAACAATGTTGTCGCTTGACCGATTGTAACCTCTCATCCTCCTCCTTAACAATCCAAGCTCCTTTCAATATGCTATTGTCACCTCTGTATTGTCACCCGTAATTGTGTAACAATGTATACACTCCCTCTATGCGCCTTTATAGAGACTTCGTATCAATTAATATTTGAATTTCTTCTTCTCCTCGGTAAACGTGACGGGTGAACACACGTTTTTCATCTCAGTCTAGGCAAAACAAGATGGCTGCCACGACGCCATTTTGGCGAGGCTTAGTTTGACGTTCTACACGACGGCAACTACAAAAGAATGCCTCTTTACTGTAGCCTGACCCCGTCCGGAGGTATGATAAACATTGTGTCCAGCCTTCCCGTAACTTAAAGGAGCATAACTCCAATTTTATTCCTTTCAACTCACCCCATAGAGAAGTCAATTCTATTTATGGCCATAGATGGAAGTTGGGACCCGAAATGTTTGATGCTCGTGCATCCCCAATCAAGTGATTAATTGCTCTGTACATTGTCACCCATTCACAGAAGAGAAATAAATGCCCCCAAGACCTCTAACCAAGGTTGTATTGCCACTTAATTCCCACGCCCAGACACGGGGAGGACTCCGTGTAAAATACCCTTTGTAAGGGGGAGTACAAGGGGCAACGATCCACTTTACGGCCTCTAACTTCAACTTTGACGTGTGGGGAAACGGGAGTGAGTGTGTGAGGGCCAGCCCCGGCTGCCTTCGAGGTACCGGGATCGGTTTGCACGCTCTGCCCCCCTTTTTCCACAACTTTCTTGTACTGTGATGCTGAACCCAGAAAAAATGCCTGTTATCCCAACCTATAGCATCATCATTCAGTACAGGTAAACATGACCTATAGTTAACAGAACTCTCGAGTCACACACTAATAGCAAGCACAAATCGGTAAATTTTAGTCCCCTCCTGCACTCTGCCGAGTTGCTCAATTTCAAAAACAAGGTTCAGCAACAAAAATAAAGAATAATATTACCAGGATTCCAGATAAAATTCCTTCAGGCACTAGTACTACAATCTTAAAAACTACTTTTTCTACACGTTCATCATTTCGCAGTTGTTTAAAAATTTGCAAGGAGTAGGCTACTGGTAATAGTATCTTTATTTCTGAAATTATGCGTAATTTTGTTCCTGAACTTTGTTTCCCTAGCTACTTTTTTGCGTAGAGCTGAAAGTTATACACACAATTTCTAAGTTGTTTATGTCATCATTTATTCCTCGACTACTAGTGACGGCACTATAGTCTTCTTGGAAAATTGATTTCTTACCTGATTCAACCATGCAGGCTTCTTTCTGACCCAAGACATGGCTTAAGCGGCTGTGGCCTATTACATGCGTTGCCTCGGATTTCTTTTCAATAAAAACTAGTGAACAGGGCAACTTATCACATGACTTCTGTAGGCTGAATAATCTGAAAGCAACAAATATATCAGATTCTAGCTGTTTGTGTCAAGTTTACAAACTGAATATTCCAATTAAACCATTAAAAGGGCAACTTTAGGAAACGAAACAACATTGAAATTAGTCGACTGCACCACGTTCACTGGTTTAAGCGGTTTCCCATTCTACGTGCATAGGAAGCCCAACTCGTTAGCATTTTCAGCCACTAATTCCTACCCTCAATTACACTCATTCTTTCGAGTACTGGCTGTATTTCCTATGATGGGAACTAGTTCAGCAGGCGTCCACCCCACCCCATCAAGTGTTCCGCGATACAAATTGCTATTGCTTTTTTGTGGTAACCAGGTGGGGCGTGCTAGTTCTTTACATGATAACCGCCACCGACCAAGCATTGACTCTTGGTTTCACCCCTATTAGAGCAACCTCCCTAGCCTAGCCCGTAGGGGTCCAGTTCCACAGACGACCACTGCCACCAACCAAGAGTTGTACTTTGGCACACAGGGCAGGCTTTTGGTGAGGAAAGTTAAGAAAGATCATTAACTTTCCTCACCAAAAGCCTGCCCTGTGTGCCAAAGAACAATGCTTGGTTGGTGACGGTTATCATGTAAAGATCTAGCGCCAGTAATTCTTCTGCATGTCCCAGCTTGGCCTACTTGCCGTCATAATATAATTTATAATTTACCATTTTGTTAACCTTTTCACTGAATCGTATTGCCGGTTTACATCTCCAGCTACGCAAGTATAAAGTTGTATCCAGATTCCCAGCTAGAAAGCTGGCAGGGACTTACTCGAAATGGGTACAGGGAGCCGTCACAAAATTCTCTTGCGGTGCCGGCCTTAAACTCGCGTCTCTACATATAGAGGTGTGAGTGTAAGGCCAGCACCTCTACAGTATTTTGTGACTGCCCCCTATGGAAATGGATTGTTGTTGTTTTTTTGCGTGCCATTAATTAAAATCTACCACAAAGGAAATAAGAAGGACCTTAGCCAGGGCAGTTATCGGGTGCAGTCTCACCGATCTGATTCTTGTTCGTACACAGCGTACCTTATCAACGTGCAGACCAAACAAAAGACTATTTTTAATGCAATCACCGCTTTCCCGTCGGTTTATTGTTAGGCCCTCATGCACATAATGGTCTTATTAGAACAACACATAGAGGGTGAGATCACATACCACCATAATGTGCTATAATCCATAAACCGAGATTACTAGCACATGACTGGGCTAACCTTGCGGTTTCGCTTCTTGGCCACTCATCATTTAAAATTGCGCAACACTCGGCCAGCAGTGTTGGATTTCGGTGAAGGGGTACTACTTCCATTCCATGACCAAGATCTGGCCTGACAGATCAGCCTGACAACTAAAGCAGAACCTGACTGGAACCTAGCTCGCAAGGTCATTGGCCCTAAATCCCTAGATCATACCATTAGGGCGACGAGATCAGGACGAATTAGAGAGTACGCTTCAAACCCTCCTAACCGGAAGGAACGCTTCAGCCGCGCAGACACAAGCGTATTATATAATTTACTTAACTCC
The DNA here is from genome assembly GCA_023313725.1 of Lithobius niger. Classification (NCBI taxonomy): domain Eukaryota; kingdom Metazoa; phylum Arthropoda; class Chilopoda; order Lithobiomorpha; family Lithobiidae; genus Lithobius; species Lithobius niger. The sequence continues at coordinate 33,795 of JAHWFP010049578.1, read as the reverse complement.
ATCAACACAAAACGACATTATTTTTGAGTGGAATGCCTTCTTCACTTAGCAAAAGCTAAGTAATTAGAGCTTGAAGTTACCGTTCTTGAGGAGTGTAGCTTTAATCTCAGTTGGCCTTAAAGTTAGTTTGTGCGGTTGTCACTTCTTACCGCTAGTTGGGTGCGTGTGATGTGCGTGAACTACACGTGCGTGGACCAAATTGAAGTCGAAAATGATGTTCTGAACAGAGGTTAACTCGGGTTAATTTCACTCGATTTAGGCAAAATTTACAGTATGGACGGTGGAGTACCTCCTTCTTTGTCAGCAGCTGACACTGGGTTCGTATATATTATCTTAGTTTGTGTCGATGATGTTTTGGTTCCGTCGTCTGCATTCATCATATCTGAATGATCTGGCAGAGTTCTTGTATTAAGAATTTAACTTTTTAACCATGGGATTATGTTATTATTAGTTTATTGTAACTTTCCACGTATGATACCGTTAAATTTGATGGGCTGTGTGTTATTGAACTGGGTCATATTGCAATGCTATGTAAGAAGAACCATTTTGGCCGAGGGATGGACTACTACCACCGCCTCACCACGGACTGTTCTTGTCCTCAATAAAAATGTTCTTTCACGTAAAGGATGTGGAAAAAGTCACTGCTACATTGACATGGATAATTTCGCTGAGCAAAAACCTACCCTTTTAGCCAAAGAACTACTCTTGGTTGGTGGTGGTGGTCATCAGTTGAACTGTGCCCCTAGTGATTGTATCGTGGGGTTCAGGTTAGCGCTAAGCGGTACCTTTTTTTGAGTGTTCCCCAAAAGTCGTGTTAGTGGTGCAGCTAGCGGCACAAGTCTACTTCACGCATATGGCCTAAATTTTAAGAAAAAACAAAAACTTAAATTAAATTGGCTGGAAAGGCTCTACAAGCTGAACCCAAGCTGCGGAAACGTGTTAAAACCATGTTTTAACTGATCCCAAGCCGCGACGGGCTCGAGGCGACGACGCCACGCATGGAGCACCACAAGTGAAGCTAAACCAAACCCCAACCAGTTCATTACAAGTGAAACGCCAAACAGAAGCCGGTACCTATAACCTAACCTAACCGACAATAACAACAAAACCACACGCAACTGAATAACTACCCGCTTATCTTAACTGTTTACGAAAAAAAACATAAGTTTCCCTGCTCCGCAAGGCCCCGCGAGCCGTACAAATGTACGGATTGCCGAGCTACAAATTGACTGATTTAAGTCGTTTTAACACATTTTGGCGCTATAAAATAGACTTCCTGGATGTATGAAGGTGCTGGAGCCATTTGAAATCAATTTCAGAAGGATGTCGGGTACGAGTGTATTCTAGACTTCAGCCCAGCTAGCATAGTAGACTAAACGGGACGGAATGCTAAATCATCTGGATTATTGGTAAATAAATACAGATGCAAACCTAGTTACGGTGTTGGTATCAGACCGCCTGAGCGCTTGAGACCAAAGGCTCAACCGCCAATCCATACTGACACAAGACTCGCCCTTTTTTTGATTGTTTAATTAAAAAGGAACCAGCCACAGACAGCATTTAACACTCACAAATACATAGAGGCAGGAGTGAATAAATACCATAAATGTCTGCAGGACATTTATCCATGTTGTAACTTTTACTTTGTATTCCGCTGTTTGCAGCAGAATACAAGTTATTTGATTTAACTTTGCCAAAACCTTTTTTTAACAAAGCAATGGCTTTTAACTTACTGGCATGCGCAACAACTGGCATAGAGTTGGGAGGCAAGAGAGCCAACTTTTTCTCCAGTAAGCCTTGGCTCGAAACACAAAATGCCATCATCAATTTAAAGCTAGTTCTTGCGAGTAGACACATGCTTTGATTATTCATAGCACAATGGATATTTTTCACACACATTTATTAGATAAAAACCTACACAGCGCAATTTTTAACGTACGTCTTTCGCAATTGTAAAAATTGGCCTTAGTTCGATAACTGCCCCAGAAGGGGCTCGCTTCATTGGCTCCTGCTGGTTCAAGCGATGTAACAAATGGTAGAATTATGTTGAAGACTCCTTCATGCTGCTCGTGATATAAGAAAACTTTCAATCGCTACTGAAGGATTGCTTAATTAGGGAGTGTGATACTTGAAACAGCCAAGCCAAATATGCAACTTGAATACAACTCGATTTGTTGCTCGCATCCACTCTTGAAATACTCAAGTCTGCTGCGAATGGGGTAAGTTGATCAATTTTTACCGATTTTGAAATTCCAATTTACTAAATCGTCTCGATGAGACATTTCTCCTGATTAAAAGGCAGGACTTCAAACCATTTTTAAGCTATGTTCTTAAAAAAACCTTGATCCACACAGTCAAGCAGCATCTTAATTGTTAAGAGAGACAAAATTAAAGAGAAACTTACCAACAAAATATGTTTACAAAATAGTCAAACTCTGTAGATTCTCGACCCTTCTATTGTAAACTCGACTTGGCTCGAATTAAAATTTTTCTACTCGAACACCCGGGCACACCCCTAGTATTTGTTCCTGCGCACCTTGCACCAAGTGAATCTCAAAGTAACGTATATCTTGCCGTGGTGTAATACATGGTTTTGGTTTCTTTTCCAAATGGTTCTTTAATTAAAGTAAAAAATACATGCATGTGTGAGCTAATAGTTTGTAGTTTTCATGCTAGTTTCGTTTTTATCCCTTATGTAGAGGGCGCCACATTAGTAAGCACTCGTTTTTATTATGTAGAGAGCGCAACATTAGTGAGCACAAGTGTAACTTCCATGTTTGTAAATAAATATATATATTTTTGGTTGATCAAAAATGGTGTATGCCTCGCAAGCACGTCTTCACCACTTCTCGTGGTAATTTTAAATACCTTAGGGTAAATATTGCTTTAGTTACGCCCAACTATGTCAATATTAATCTTAGACATGCAAAAATATTCAAAAGCTACTGCTTTGATTTTCGATGCTACGGTTGGTCGTTGGTGGTAATGCTTGCAGTGGCCAGAAGTGGAGTTTTCAATTGGTTTTACTTGGTGTCGAGTGGACTGCCAGGTCAAGGTAGGTTTTTTAGGATGTATTGTAGGATAGATTTGATGGGTCCGGATGTTAGGGTAGTTGTGTCTGGCCATGTCAGGATAGCTTAGCAGTGACAGCTTCGGCCTTTGTTCTCAAAGGTCGAGGGTTCAGTTCTTTCTCAGGCAATCTGACATTTAAGTCCAAAAGGTAACGGAAATGACATAAAGCATTTGTATTTATTTAGCCTACTTCGTAGATTGAGCGATCAGCCCATAAATATCATAGTCTATATTGACATATGTGTGATGATGTCACACAGGAAGAAATCTTTGCACCTGCGACTTTAGCTTGTCATTCACTTCTGGTGTTACATTTTTTGCAATTTGTTTATACAGGGTGTTTCATCTCAAGTGTTGCTGCTCAATATCATCCCTAGTATTGCAGATACGTGGAACATGGCCATGGAATACGTTGGAACATCCAGGGAACCATCAGACGGTTAAACCAAAAATGACCTTGACAACCAGTTTCAAGGTCAACGAAAAACTAACTCCAGAAGTAGCAGAGATAGTGACATGATATAATTGCAAACTTGTAGAGGATGAAGACATGACCTCAGCAAAGAAATCTGTTCAAATGTCAAAGAGATACAGAAAAACAATATGGGTCTTGCAGCCCCATTGTAGGGTTTGACCACAACCCACCCTGAGGTAGAAACACAGACAGGCACCACTGTACGTACAGCAAAAGGTTATCAGCCAGACCTGGTGAATCCATGAGGAGGCTGTTTGCATTAATCCCTGAGGTAGACATTTCCTATTGGTGCCTGTTTGTGTTTCTACCTCAGGGTGGGTTGTGGTCAAGCCCTGCAATGGGGCTGCAAGACCCATATTGTTTTTATTGTATCTCTTTGACATTTGAACCGATTTCTGTTCTGTTTGCTTTGTTAAGGTCATGTCTTCATCCTCTACAAGTTTGCAATTTACATCATGCCTCTATCTCTGCAACTTCTGTCCGGAGTTAGTTTTTCATTGACCTTGAGAACAGTCGTCAAGGTCATTTTCGGTTTAACCGTCTGATGGTTCCCTGGATGTTCCAACTTATTCCATGGCCATGTTCGACGTATCTGCAATACTAGGGATGATATTGAGCAGCAACACTTGAGATGAAACACCCTGTATATTGGGCCCTGGATGTTTCACAACTAGAATAGAACCAAAGGAAGCAGGTGACCAAGTTAGTGTCTGATAAGAAGAAACTAGGGGTCGGATGAATATTTAAATATTCGTTCGTTAAGAGCATATTCGAATACTATATATTCCATTTAGAATATTCGCAAAATAAAAGTTCTGTATAATTTTACGTTTTTTTTAAGTTTATGATTTGGTTTTTAAGGTTTCCTGTGGGCTTTTCGAATCCCAGCCAGTCCTCACTATGTTTCCTTCTCTTCCCCTTTCCCTCCCAAACAATCCAAATGACAATCCATACGTTTTGGATTGTCACTTGAAAGTGGAGAGAGGGGATGAGATTGGAGGTTGCGATTACGGAAGTGTAGAGCAGTTCTCCCTAAAGCATTTAACCCTTTAAGGACTGCACTTGCGCTAAGGGCTCATAACTGACTTGTAGAAAAATTGCCATAGCGTCTCACCCACTTAAAGTAAGGGAATGAAACCTGTGTAATTTTTTTCCTTAATGATCTGGCCTTCATATCCCATTTTTTTGTTTTGCTGTTATTGCCTGGAACTTTTTGATCTGACCTGTAGAAGATGTGTAAACCATGATAATACAGCGGGCGCATTTGGGCGCACCCGTCCTTAAAGGGTTAAGAATTAAAGAATGGGCCACCCAGGGCCTATGGTCTATGATTCGGCTAGTGACTCCACTCTCCAGATGTTGGACACAGTGCATCACAGTGGCCTGCGTGTGGCGACTGGGGCTTTTCGAACTTCTCCAGTGGTCAGCCTCTATGCTGAGGCCTCGGAGCCACCTTTGGCCATTCGTCGGCGACAGCTTGCCATTCAGTATGCTGTGCGTTTGCGTGCTGTGCAATCCAGTCCTGCTTGGTCCATGGTTTTTGGGCCAGACTTGCGAGTCGGTAGACGCAGGGTGGGTAAGGGTGATTTCCGCGATAGGCTCCAGCAGTCCTGTCAGGAGATAGCCTTTGAAATGCCCTGCGTCTTGAGGCTTGGGAGAATGCCAGTTGCCCCTTGGCTTGTCCCAGGTGGCAGTTTCATTTTTGCTCTGGCGTCCCTCCCGAAGGGTTCCACTCTACCAGCAAGGTACTTACAGGAGTTCCGGCGGCTGAGTTCTCAGTACGCCGGTTATCAGCGCCTGTTTACTGATAGGTCGAAGTCCGACGTTGGCGTGGCATGTGCTTGTGTGTGTAAGGGTGTAACGGTTGCCCATCGCCTTCCATCAGGCTATTCTGTGTTCTCTGCAGAGCTTTTGGCTCTTGGTTTGGCGGTGGAATGGATCCTTGACCTTCAGGGCACGCATTTCATTGTCTTTAGTGATTCCATGAGTGCCCTGGAGTCCTTGGCGAATTACAATCCTCGGAACCCCTTGACACAACGTGTCCAAGTTTTGCTTTCCCGCTTGCCTGGCCAGCGGAAAACCGTGCTTTTCTGCTGGATCCCGGGCCATGTTGGGATAGCAGGGAATGAACGAGCTGATTCTGCTGCGAAAGGGTCCCTTTCTGGTCCTCTCGGTAGGGATCTCAGCCTTGTTCCCTCAGATGCCTTTCCAACTCTGCGTCTGAGGTTACACGCTTTTTGGCAAACCTTGTGGGACAGACAGGACGGTAATAAGTTACGGGCCATTAAAGGCACTGTCGAGGAGTGGCACTCAGCGTGTCGCCGCAGTCGCCGTGAGGAGGTTGTGTTGGCCCGTTTGCGAATTGGTCACACCCGACTTACTCACTGTTTCCTTTTGCGGGGGGTTGACCCTCCTGAATGTTCTTGGTGTCGACGGTCACTTACGGTCCGGCACTTACTTGTTGATTGTCGCCATCTTGATGGTGTTCGTCGTCGGTTCCATCTTCCGCATGACATTGCGCGTCAGTTGGGCGATAAGTCTGTCCTCCTGTCCGGTGTTTTTCAATTTTTGCAGGAGGTACAGATGTATGACAAGATTTAGAATAGGGGTTTGAATAACATCTCTGTAATGTGTGGTGCAGTGGCAACCCGGACCACTGCACTGTGACTGAGGTTGGCGCTAATGACCAAGTTGTCAACGCGCCATTAAGCCTCAATCCCCCCCAACCAGGGCCATGGCAACCAGTTGATAGATGACCTCAACTTCAATATCATACATGAAAGGGAAAGACACCTTGGTGGATTACGTTTATTCCGTAGCCTACTGCAGTTGGCAATTCATCAATTTTTGGTGGGGGGGGGGGGGGGCTGGGCTGGGGGAGTGTTACGTATGCCTTCCGAGTTGCCTTGTCTAGTAGATTTAATTAAACTTGTAGTTATGTTACATATGCCTTGCAATGCCAACAGACTACATAAAACTTTTGTATATAATCAAAAACGGATTTTTCTTGGGGGGGGGGGGAGGAGGTTGGGAGGACTCGGGTTGAAACATGTAAAAAAAGTTTTGAATGAATATTCGAATATTTTTTTTGGCGAATATTCGAATATGTTTTTTCCCTATTCGTCCGACCCCTAGAACTGAAGAAACTGCCCAAAGCATCAGGAGTGGTTTACTGGATCCCCTGCAAAGTATGCCCTAAAGGTTATGTAGAGAAGACAAAACGTAAAATTCACTTTAGTCAAATAACCAAGTAACACACGAAAGCAACATCCAAGAATGACAGACATAGTGCCGTGGCAGGACACAAAATTAGGACCAACCATGACATTCATTGTCTTGGAAGGAACCCAAGTAATATTGATACCGAACTGTTTCAAGCCTTGGAAGTGATTGCAATTCAACATTGGCAAGATTAACTTGTGGGACTTTTACACGTCCTGGACCTAGCATAGAAACAAATAGCAAACACCAGAACTGAATGACAAGCTGAAGGCACAGTTGCTAGATTTCTTCCTGCAGCAACACTTAACGAGTCAAACTCAACGAGTGCGCACGACTACAGCTGCAGCTAGGGTGAATAACGTAAGGCCCACCGTGAGACTGATAGTGGAAGGATATTCAAATTGGAGTAATCACTGGTGTGTGAGACGACAGTTTGTGTGTGTGTGTGCGTGTCATCGTTCATTCCTGATGAAAATCTGCTAGTTTTGAAGAAACTGGAACTCGCTGGTGAGTTACGTGTGATAAGCAGCCTACCGGAACATCTGTATTTAGTATTGGAAGATGGCCTTCAGTTGATGTAAAGGGCTTCTTGCTTTCAAGAATATTCATTCGACTGTGTCCTCCAGGTCATGATGAATATGCATGCTCAGGCATAGGGACGCATACCTGGAGTCAGCTTTCAATATTTTGTTATTGGTCTATGCTCTCGTCTTCAAGGCTATTCTGCGGTCAACTGCTCTCTTTGGCATCAGATCTTCGGGACAAGGTCAAACCTTCCCCGGTTCCGAAACCGGTAGCTCATGGACGGTAGGGAGTCCTTTTGGCTCACTGCCGTGGTCTGCCTGCACCCCTACCAAGTGGTGGGGGGGGGAGGGGGCGTAGGAGAGCAACCCTAAGAAAAAGTCTTATGGAGGTGTGGAGCAGTCTGGGCAGTACAGACTTTTTATGACTATTACCAAGGTTGTGGCAGATGTTCCTTTCGTAGGGACAGGGAGCCTCTAGGAGCCTCTATCCTAAGTATTTTAGGATAAGTAAAAACTAATTTTATCTTTAAAATTCCGTTTCTAGTTGCCGGCACGAAAATGTCCACTACCTGTACATTTTTGCATTCAGTTCCTGGAGGAATCTAAACTCTGAAGATCCCCCCAGCTTCACTTTCCATCTGCCAGCACACACCCTCCATAAATGGTGCTACGTAGATAGCCAGCCATATCTTTTCTTCCAAGCCTTCAATTTGTCAACATCGGCTCGCTGTTTCCCGCTTCAACTCTTCCCTTCGCTATCAAGAACCTCAACGTGAAGAGTACCCTTTGTTCCTAACCCTTCGCTGAAGAAGACCTTGTTTCCATCGCCCCTAGGCCTGCTTCAGCCATATTGAAGCCTTTGTTTGAAGAACCTTCGCCATCATTTAGACCCTTCGGTCGTTGTTCCTTAGCCCGAAGACCTGCATCCCGCCATTTGAAGCCTTTATTTGATGGCTCTTCGTTGTCCTGTGGACCCTTCGGTCATTCAACCTTTGCCCAAAGGCCTGCACCCCGTCTTTGAGACCTTCACTCTTCAGTGGTCCTGACCCCCTCCCCCCCCTCCCCTTACTCCTTCCCGCCCATTCTCCTTAGATTAGGGGTTTGAATAATATCTCTGTAATGTGTGGTGCAGTGGCAACCCGGACCACTGCACTGTGACTGAGGTTGGCGCTAATGACCAAGCTGTCGACACGCCATTAAGCCTCATCTCCCCCCCCCCCCATTCTCCTTTGCTGCACATCTCTTCCTGTTTGCAACAAGTCACCCTTCGCTGTTGTATTAGGCCCTCGTTTCCACGGTGCCAAAACTACCCCACCAGTTCCCGCCCCCGCCACCTCCGTTCGAGGCTGGATTATTGCTTACACCAGAATTCCATGCTTATGCAAATGTGCTCTGATTGTCTCCAGTCGTAAACACATGATCCCCACTCGGCAAATGCGATTTCTTCAAGGACCCGTGGAAGAAGAGTCTTTATCTATTGTTTATCTATTTCACCGGAAGCTAAACAACAAAACTAAGAAAAACTAAGAAGCTAAACAACGAAACGACCAAATGAAAAGGAAGAACGAAAAAGACCGCCTTCTAAACGTGAGCGATAAATCCCCCCTCCTGCGCAAAGCATTCAAAACCTGCCACCTTAACTTCGTCCTCCAGCTCGTCCTGTGATACTTGTGCTTCAATTCTGCTTTCCATTTTTGCTAAACCTCCCATTTCTGTATCTGCTGTTCCTTCCTTGGACCCTGCTGGGAATCCTCAAACTTGATCAACCCACCCTGTTGTTGCTTCCAAATCTCCCAACATCTTCCATCACTCTGGTTCCACCAGAGTCTCCACCAGAATCTCTCGTGCAAGACAACACCCTTGCTGCTCTTAAACTTTTGGTCTTGATGGTGACATTGCAAACCTTCAGTCGTTACCAAACCTACCAGATTATTCCAAACCCTCGGTCCTTCGTAATGGGCTCAAAAAGATCGACCTTTCCTCCCGTAGTGCTCGTTGCCTTGAGGCAAATGCAACACCCATTGCTCTCCACATTTCAAAATTCCAAGCCAAGCTCTCCAAAGCCTGCTCAGAAATGTCTTCACTCAAATTATACATTTTGAACCTTAACCCTTTAAGGACTGCGTGCGCTTTAAGAACTTATCACTGACTTGTAGAAAAAAAATCGCAGCTTCTCGCCCAGTTGAGGTAAGGGAATGAAACCTGTGTCATTTTTATCCTTAATGATCTGGCTTTCATATCCCAGTTTAAACTTTATTGTAATTAGCTGGAAGTTTTCGATAAGATTTGTAGAAGAGCTGTAAACAATGATTAAACAGCGGGCGCATTCGGGCGCACCCGTCCTTAAAGGGTTAATACTACTAATGCAGAACTCTGACGAATTTCTGACTCTCAGCTATGCACTCTCTCTACGCTGCCTGCTTCAGCCAGCCGCCCCCCCCCCCCCCTTCCCCCTCGGGCCGCCAACCATTCAAAATTCACAGGCCTCAGCTTACAACTCGTAAGCTAACAATGCCGAACAAACCTTCAAGTTCTGCGAAAATACCCCACGTTTCGGAACCCTTACTCGCCAAAACAACTTCAGAACAGAAACCGGAATCTCAACAACATCAAGGCCCTAGTCTTGATGCGTCAACTCACACCTTCCTACTTGTGCCAACGACCTTCGCCCGCATTGATTCATCTTTTTCTCCCGCTCGGCAGTCATCCAAAACTTCGCCTGGGGCTAATAGGTCAACCCCATTTTGAACTTCACTAGGGTTCAACATTCAGGACTGGAATCAGGCCAACATCGCCATGCCGCCAGAAAAATTCATCGCCAGACAAATCATGCAATTCGACAATGCAACTGGTTTCCTGCCCATGCAAGGCAGAAATAAAAAGCTTTCTCTGGCCAGAACTCGCAACTACCTTATCTGAACTGCCGTTCTAGAGCTAAAGGCTATGCATTTTCATTCACGACTCCTCAAGCACAACGTTCATCCTCGTTCATCCTCGTCATTGGATGGGAACGGGTGCTCTCATTTTCGCTGGGACATTAATCCACATTCTGTGTTGGGTGTACCCGTCTTCTCTGCGACCATCAGTTCTCTTGTTCACTAATGTCATGTGGAGCCTTATGTTTTGACACTCAACTTCAAAAGTTGTCCTTCCTCTTCCCCTAAAAATAAAACGCACACAGCACAATCCGTTAAATCATCTGAATGACATTTGATCAGTATGAAATTTCAAACCCTCAGAAACAGCTCTGATTCTTTCCCAACGTTCTTCAGCTGGAGTGGATTCCACTATTGAACTCCGAAGTAGGCTACAATCCAGCCTTCAAAGAACTCGCTCCCTTCTGTCTGTGTTGCACCATTCTGTCTTTGCACATCACCACTCAAATGTGGGAACTACCTGGAAACGCACACAAGTTTTCAATGTGCCTCACTTCTGGTTGAACATTGCCAACATCCAAACTGGCCTTCTTGGTCACCATCAACACCCGGTCTGGAATCTCATCTGCCTTCGGACATCCGACGCCCTTCAACTTAAAGAAGTCTCCAGTTTCCCACAAACCTTGAGGTTAGCTCCCCCCCCCCCTTTTTTTTATTTCATACACTTAAAATTCTAAACTCACTTGAACTCTTCCCTAAAGTCTTTCCTTCACAGTGGAAGCTAGTTCACCCCTTGCAGATAGCCTTTGTGCTTGGACACCTGCGGAGATTCCTTCTCCATGGGGACCCGTTATCCAGTTTCCATCCCTTGGGTACCCGTCATATTATGCCCGCCACCATAGATTGACGAGGTCATCTGTAAAAGCAAAAATTTACAGTTAGTGGATAGTTTCGTGCTGGCAACTAGAAACCCCAATTTTCCCACCAGTCAAAATTGGTTTCTATTGCCTTAATCGAAAATATACACTACCTGTACCCATCCAACCTCCCCTGTTGAGTCGCCACCATGACAGATCGAGAGGAAAAGTAGATGGCTGGCTCTCGCCGTAACACCATTTATGGAGGGTCTGTGCTGGCACAGGCGCAGATGGGAAGCGATTCCCCCAGGGTAAACAGCATACAGGAACTGAATGCAAAAATTCACAGGTAGTGTATATTTTCGATAAGGCAATAGAAACCAATTTTAACTGCCGGAAAAATTGGGATTTTTTTTTAAACTTTCGAAAAAGTGTTGTGTAGCTGAGTGGTGGAACTCAAAATTCCACCTGCTAACATTGCTCAGTGGATACGTGAAGTGGTGAAAACAGCATACAAGTTGGCTTGAAATCAATTAAATTACCTTACTGGGGTAAAAGCACATGAGGTAAGGACATTAGCTTCATCATAGGGTTTTGTAACAGGCGTACCAATGGAGGAAGTATTGCCTACCTGTACTTGGGAATCCGAAAACATGTTTATTAGTCATAACCTTCAAGATGTAAAGGTGACTGGTGGTGAATCCCAAATGAATAATCGTGTAGTGGTAGGAAGTTAGATGTGTTACAAGTGGGTAATGACCAAGCTGACAGCTAATGACAGCTTGACAGCGTGACAGCTCAGGAGAGCACGTCGGATGAAGGTCAAACTAAAATGTTAGTATTATGATCTAGAAATTGTGTGAGATTGAGCGGTTTAGCAGTAAATGGTAACTGCGGCTAGAAATTTAGCTAGATTTAAAGGTTTTAAAGGTTTTGCGGATAGTAAAAATTGAATTTTAGAAATACTACAATATATAAATGAACCCGCCCACGCACCAACCCACTTTCGTTGATATGATGCATTGTTAGGATACAAAAGTGGGGATCCTGGTAGGCACCTATTTCTTTATTATTGGGCAATGGGCATTAAATTAAATAAATTAAGCTAGATTTAATAGTATATTAGGATAAGCAAAAAATAATTATATTTCTAAAATTCCGTTTTTAATTTTTTTTTTTACAGATCTTTTGCATATCTTACAGTGCGCGACCGGCTTCCTGTGATACTAACAAAAGTTATAGATTACCTCCATAGAGAAAAGGACAACCTTTCTGCTCGTTTCGGACAGGTACGTTCTAAATAAAATTCACAGATGTTTTGCTGTTTGTAAAATTCTTGTGGTGTACTAAATGCACTCGTGTTAATGCTAATTGTGGCTTGTGAAGAGCCATTTCAGCACTTAAAAGGGACATTTTGATTACCAACTTATTTTTCTGTCTGTATCCACGAAAATACTTTGTATGCTTTATTTACGGATTTAAGTTTGTAATTCACTAAAATTAGGCAATAGTTTATGGATATTTTGGCTGAATAAATCTAGAACTTAATTTATTCGGGGAAATTGTTAGAAACTGAAGTACGACCTGATGACACATAAAACGCTTCTTTCAAGTAATTGCTGAAGACCGTTGATGGACAAATTCAATCAATACACCAACAATGCAAATTTTGCAGCTTTTATGTAATACATAATTGGAGCGTAAACAGCTTGAACGCTCTGAAGCTCAGCTCGCTAACCCCAAAGTGCGGACCTGCACTTCCCTCCTCTGCAAAAACATTAAGCACGTGTACAAGCCATCTTTTATTCTCTAGAGCAAAACCTCCTTGGACGTGCACTACTCTTCTCCTTCTGTTCTCCAGTAAGAACAACAGAAGCAAGTGAAGCGTAAATGAAAGAACGACAGCGGAAGCTCTTGCACTGCACAAAAGCACCATGATGGTGAAAGAACGTGGCACGAACCCTTTAAGGAAGAGCCCCTCTCTGTCAGCTGGCCCAAGCTCTCGGTGTTTCTCCAGACCTCGAGCCCTCCCAATCATCGTCCTGTTCTCTCTCGTCCTTTCTGCCGTGACTTACCTAAACGTTCGGCATGTTCGGCTTCAAAGGACAACAGCAGTGAAAGGCCAAGTCATGGAATTGTTGCCGCCACTCCTCATGCTTCTCTCGACATCTGCGGCTCACTGCACCCTTTAGCCAACCAGCCTTGCGGCAAACCGACCTTCCCACTGTTAAGACACCTGCGGCTCGTCCTGGGCCCTTCATTGCTACAAATTTCTCCGGTCGCCTATCAACCACCAAGGAGGAACTTTTAAACAACCTACGTGGTTTTTTGTTTTTTGTTCCAATTTAACACTGGATCAACTGCTGTCCATCAATGAAAATTTGCAACCTGTCCACAACTATTTCACCACTTTGGCACAACAGTCTATAACGTCAATTGCCAACCAAGAATCCTTGCATCAAGAAATTTACTAAAAGTGAAAGTAAAATACTCAAACCCGAAATCGAAACTGAAGACCAGTCGAGGAAAGAAAACCAAGTCCACTAAACTGAACTTCACTGACCATCACCAGTTTCCGAACCCTTGCATCTTATGTCCAGCTCTTGCAATCGGACCTGTCATTCAAGTTCGGTGTTTGCTCAACATCCCGTTGCAATCGAACAAGGACCGCTGTCCAAAGCCGAAATCGACAAGCTTTTCGACCAAGCCAATGGCAAACGGAAGCCTTATACCGCTACCTCTGTACATTCTGAGGAATTCAGGTCAACTGATTCCAATGACGACTGGGTCATTGCAGCAATACCTGAGGGCAGTTCTAACTATGTCCGCAAATGGGTTACCAGTACACCAAAACGTAAACAATCGTCTTCTTCGCAGTCCCTGCAAAAGACTTGAAGGAAATTCAAGCCAATATTTCAGTAACAACAGTTGTTTAACACCGGCACGTTCGAGACTGCTGTTCGCCGACACGTGGCGCCATCCCCTTTGAGATGCCATATTAGACACGCTGATAAGACAAAAGAGAACAGATCCAGTAATGCTAATGAGGCGAAAGCGAACAGAACCGGAAACACTAATGAGAGGAAAGCGAAAGAGAAGAACCGAGAATGCTAATGAAGCGAATGCTAAAGAGAGTAAGAGCTGGTAACACTAATGAGGCGAAAACGCATGACGTGCTTACAGACGACCGGAAAGCTGAACACAAATGCAATAGAGTAAACGGTAACAGGAAAAGCGTAAGTGAAAGTCCGAAGCACAAGAGATTACACTCTGAAAGTGAGGAAAAAGAAAGAGGAAAAGATAGATTTTTCAGTGATTTTGATTATGATTCAGATCACTTGCCTGAACCCACTAGACTTTGGAACCAGTATTCAGATACACAAGCTGATGTTCTTAACACCACAACCAACCTTTTGTAAAAAGCTCTCAAATGAGACAAACCCTGCGGAAGCCGAACACTTGGTGGTCCTGATAAATGAAGTTTTCAAAAAGGCTTGCTTCGTCACTTTCCATTCCATGAACTGGCTAACAAGAGCCCTTTTTAACTTCTGTTACGTGACTTAGCTTTATAATCTGCACCTAATCTCAACGAGTCAACAAAACATGAGCTTCGCAATCAACCAATCCACAAGGCCGAACCCTTATTTGGAGGCCTGGTTCCCAAGTTAGCCCCTCATCTTGACATTGCTCGCAAGCCAACGGAAGAAAAAAAGAAAACATCAGACCCAGCATTTTGAAAGGCAACCTTTCAAGTCCTTACCCAAGTAAAGTTTCAATAACTGGAACAAACCCAGGGATCAACCCTCACACGACGGATTCAATTCTAATAGAAACAACAATCAGTAGTTCTTCTGTAGAAAATCGTCCTTTCGAGGAAGAGGTGGAAGCAAGAACTGCAGCTTCACCCCTGAACAAAGAAAATGATACTCCTCTCCTGGCTTCAGTGGAATATCAAAACCATGATAATAAGTGGGAAGCCAGGCAACACATTTCACCTGTAGGAGGTCGCCTCAAACACTACCTATTTTTCTGGAGAAAAATAACAAAAGACCCTTGGATCCTGTCAACCATCAGTCAAGGCTTCAAACCATCCTTCACAAGCAAACTAATGTTGATTTCACCACCACCTTTGAATTTCGCGACGCCCCCTTCGAAAAACCTCTCAAATGGAATTCAGGATCTTTTAAGAAGTGAGCCATCGCAGAAACCAAAGACTCTTTGTGCCCGAGTTCCTTTCTAAGGCGAAAAAAATCCGGAGGAGAATGACTGATCTTCACCCTAATTCTTGATAACACAAATTACACTTCACCACCAGTACAACAAACTAGTACCCCATTAAAACATCGAAAGTTCACTTAAATTTTCGGAGAATTTGTTCTCCTTCTTCGGTAGTCTGCTCAGAAACGAATATAGCGTAACCGACACGATGTTGCAGTCGGTTAATCCGAATTTAAACTGCCCTCTCGCGTGTCTCTTTTTTGAGCAGACTTCCGAAGAAGAACGAACAATTCTCTGAAAATTTAAGTGAACTGTTGATGTTTTAGTGGGCTACTAATTTGTCGTACTGGTGGTGAAATGTAATTTGTGTTATCAAGAATGTCGATTTATCGCCACTGTTATCGCCAGTTGCCGGTTTTCCAGACTACGACCTAAAGCCGTTAAACAGAATCACAGTAAACTCCCACTTAAAAATGGAAGCACTAGACTCAATCCGCCAATCACTCAAGAAAAAAGACTGGACGGTTTCCATAGACCTCGAGGATGCGTACCTACATGTACCTCTCCAACACTCAGTACGTCGTCTCTTCTTCTCCACCACTCGGTACGTCATCTCTTCCAGTTCATCTTCGACGCCAAAGTATAAGAATTCAGACCGTGCAATTCGGTCTCGATACAGCTCCAAGAGTCTTCACCTCCATTTTAAAACCAGTTCTGGCACACCTTCACCAGCTTCAAGCCCAATCACATGCATACCTAGACGATTGCCTTCTGAAACACCAAGACCAAATTCACCTGAAGCAAGACCTACTGAACATTTTATATCTGCTTCATCATCTATGCTTCGGGATAAATTATCACTTACTTATTTTTAACGCAGTACCAAAAGTGTTCCAGTTACTCCAAACTAGCAAATTTTCGAATGCGTATACTGGCATTCTTCCTCAGGCTTGGGCAATGAGACCAGGTCCTAACCCCAGGGGAACTCGTCAGGTGGTGCCCATTGCCATGTTGACGAGGTCTCCCGTAAATGCTAAATTTACAGGTAATTTATATTTCCGTTGCAGTAGAAAGAAAAAATTGCCGGCCAGCGGCTAATTTCTGTTTCGATAAAAGATGACTTGTACACGCATTTGACGCTTTTGCATTGGAGGGAAGTTTAGGTCTGCATTTAAGGGTTAGCGATCTGGCTGGTGATTGGTTAAAATTAAATCTCTATAGAGGGTAAAAGCATTTGAGAATAAAAATGCTAAATTTACAGGGAATGTGTAGTTTCTAAGGCTATACCGATACTAAATTGAATCTGTTGCCGTTATTTGCGGTATCGGCAACTTTCGCAGACTTATCGATAACTCTGAAACCGTTCGAGATTATGACATGTGGTTCGCAGCGTTTTGCTCAGGAAATCAGAGTATCTATCTTCCCATGTATGTTTTAACTGGGGGTTACTTTTTTTAAATGTTTTATTTTATTAATTATTGGACTTTTGCAGAAGACTACACCGTTGATGAAAAAGTTCCGATATCATTTTTTAGATATTGGTATCGGTACCAGCAAAATTTTTAAAACCGGTTCAGTATCGGATCGGTAAGGTTGGTATCGGTGCAGCCTTAATAGTCATTTAAACAGAAACTAGCCACTCGCCATTCTAGCAATTCTCTCTTCTAGCAATTCTCTCTTCTAGCAATTTTCTCTCTAGCAATTCTCTCTCTAGCAATTCTCTCTCTAGCAATTCTCTCTCTAGCAATTCTCTCTTTTTAAATGGCCTCTATAAGCAGTCCAAAGTCAAGTCCTCATTAAAAATATTACCTTCAAATTTGGTATAGAATGAACTTATATTATCATCCAAGGGCGTCGATTTTTCTAAAGTTGTGAGGGGGACGAAACCAAGAGACAGCCAAAATTTCGTATTTTAAGTTGGGTGAATTCTTAAAATGTTGTAGAGGTCCGGGTATTTTCCTTACGCAATTCTTGTGCCCCCCCCCCCCCCCACCTTTGTAGCTTCGTAGTGGGGGGGGGGCATCAACCGGACCGGTACGCCAGACAAAATCGAATGGCGCTGGAAAGCAAAAATTAAAAAAACAAAACATTAAATGTTTATATAGCAGTTGCTGGTATATTTAGACTACAGCCCCGTGGAACACAAAAATAGCAAAAAAAGTTATGCTTTTTTCGAAAAAAAAAAAAAAAACATGAAAATAATGTGTGGGGCGGGGGAAATCGGTGGTAGCCCCTATGCGGCAAAAGTGTAAATCTTCCTCTGACAGCATCACTTAGAATGCTTTCAAACATTCGCGAAAATTATAGTAATGAAAAAAAAAAATGTTTAAACACAAAGTAGCATGGATCCAGAAGGGTAAACGAATAACTCTGGTTGGAGCCAGGATAAATTGAAAATGAATGTTTGTCTAGGAAGACTAATGTAACAAATTCTGGCATCTCTAAGAAATTTCGTAGGGTGATTTTGCCCAACTCACTCCTAAAGCATTCGGCAGAACGTGACTGCACCACATGCTCCGACAGAGAGTTCCAGACTAGGACAACTCTCATCGCCAGGAAGCTCTTCCTACATAACAACCTTCCTGATGGAACCATCAATTTTAGCGAGTGACCGCTTGTTGCTGTACAAGGGCAGGGGTAAATCAACTGGCAAACAACCGCGAACAAATGTTTACGTTAAAAGCAGATCAGCTTTCAGTTTGCACAATTCTAGGGGAATCTAGCCTAACACGTGGTAGTCGACTGTCGTATGAAAGGCTATGCAGGCCGGGTAAAGTTTTAGTGAATTTATGCTGGACAGGCTCAACCCTGTCGATATCTCCCAGTAGGGATGGCGACCATACTAGGCTTGCGTACTCCAGCAGAGGCCTTGTAAAGACCTTAAATGCTATACTTGTCACAGATTAGTATGGCAGGTTGCGCAGGACAGATAAAGTTTTAGTAAACTAACGCTGGACAGACTCCCAGTAGAGATGGCGACCATACTGGGTTTGCACACTCCACACAGGCCTCACAAACACCACAAATGTCCATACCTTTACTGTTGTTAGTGGACTGAGGACGATTAGTTATGCCTGAATTGTCACTGCAGTGTGTCTCAGAATGCAGAAAAAATAATAACAAAAATAATAATGCGACTGTTTATGGAAATCACTTCTCTTACAAAAAAACATAAAGGAAGCAACGAAAATTTTGATAGCAATAGAATAATACAGGTTTTTAACTTTAGTTTAACGCTTTTGCACGTCAATTTGACACTTTTGTACTTGGATTTAACACTTTTGTACTTAAATTTAACGTTGGTGGCTTTCAAATTAACTCTTGTCTTTCGATTTAACACACTTGCACTTGAATTTAAAACTTTTGCACTTGAAATTAAAGCATTGAAACAACTGATTCTTTTTTTATTCGCTGTAAAGAATGTGAAATTATACAAAATATACTCATTTCGCTGCAACGCTCACGAAACTCTACGAAATATCGTATGGCGCTGTAAATAAATGACGATTAAGAGCTGCGTTTAAAGCAAAAACGAAAGCGAATGACGACTGTTTTGGAGACTAGCTGGTATATGCAGTGTAGGCTTGTGTGAGAGGCTTTCACTCCACAGGACAAACGACTCACAGTTGGGTATTCTAACGTGTTTAGTGCACATATTCATAACAAATCTTGCTGAAACCTTCGTCCACCTGCAGTCGCTGGCTTCTTACAACCAACCACTGTATTCGCGCGCTCACAAGCAGACGCTGCCGCTTACGATAACACTGGGAGGTGTGCGTCTAAGGCAGGCAGTGGTGGCTTGTGACCTCAAACTTGTACGTGTACGAGGCGCTACTCATTGTATGCTTCCACGTAATTTATTATCTGTCTAGGTTATGCTCGTGTAAATATTGGCTTCAGGCTTCCTTTTTTTCTTATTTTTTTCTTACTTGGTTCTCCTTTCGAGAAAACAGTGTAAATGGCAGACATATACACTGTTTTCTCGAAAGGAGAACCAAGTAAGAAAAAGGAAAAAAAGGAGGCCTGAAGCCAATATTTACACGAGCATCCCTCGTACACGTACAAGTTTGAGGGCACAAGATGCCACTGCCTGCCTTAGACGCACACCTCCCAGTGTTATCGTAAGCGGCAGCGTCTGCTTGTGAGCGCGCGAATACAGTGGTTGGGTTAGAAGCCAGCGACTGCAGGTGGACAAGGTTTCAGCTAGATTTGTTATGAATATGTGCACTAAAGACGTTAGAATACCCGACGGTGAGTCGTTTGTCCTGTGGAGTGAAAGCCTCTCACTCAAGCCTACGCTGCATAAACCAGCTAGTATCTCCAAAACAGTCGTCATTCGCTTTCGTTTTCGCTTTAAACGCCGCTCTTAATCGTCACTTCTTTACAGGGCCATACGATATTTCGTAGAGTTTCGTGAGCATTGCAGCGAAATGAGTAAATTTTGTATAATTTCACATTCTTTACAGCGAATAAAAAAAGAATCAGTTGTTTCAATGCTTTAATGTCAAGTGCAAAAGTGTTAAATTCAAGTGCAAGTTTGTTAAATCCAAAGACAAGAGTGTTAATTTGAATTCCACTACGTTAAATTCAAGTAAAAAAGTGTTAAATTCAAGTACAAAAGTGTCAAATTGACGTGCAAAAGTGTTAAACCAAAGTTCAAAACCTGTAATAATAACTCCAATAGAATTTTGATGCCACTATCACCGATTGAAAATCTTTCGAAAATACATTGGCGCCATCTAGCAGCAGTGATATTGTTAACCTTTACAGCTTGCTCCCAAGTGCACGAAAACGTACCAAATTTTCCCTCAATAATTAAGGAGGCTTGTGGCTTGTTTGTTTCTTTAAAAGAAATGACGTTGTGCATCCCTTCGCCTTGGTAAAAGCAAGTGCTAGATACTACTAGATAGTGCTACATGTTGCCAGATTCTGCAGACTTTCACTCGGTGATAAAGCTTCTTTAAACCTCCGTAAAAAAAATTGTACTGTAGAAATTCCCGCGGTCAACGGAAAAAATAACATTGCACTAGGCCTACGTAGCAAAGATATAGTGTTCTGATTTAAGATACAGACCCAACACCAGTTCCCAAGATTTTAACACACAGTACTAAAATATTTTGTTGCAGTTTGTGTTTTTTGCACTGCAAACAAACTTTTGCATCACATCGCAAGGACTTTAAAACGTTTTAATAAAAATGCAATGCAGTAATATCCAGCAAGCACTGGTGCAACCATATTTAAATCCCCGGGCCATCGCAGGGGGGAATTCCTTCATGAAAGACTGACAAGGGTTTTAAAAAACCTTACCCAATATCAATTGATTTTTTTTAGGAATTTATCTTTTTTTTCCATGGTTTTCTTTTGAGAGTTGGACTGTAGTCTGTTATTTCGTCGTGGTGGGGGGACGGTGTGGGAGTTGAATTGTTTTGTCCGGGGGCGTAAAATTGCGAGTCTCCTTCCCCCCAACCCCATAAAAAAATGTCTAGTCACGGCCCTGGTTAGGGGCTGAACTAAATCACCAGGCGATTTTGGATGGCGTTTTGTCGACAAGCAGACGAATTAATTTGAAATCGGATCCCGATATCTTTTCATTTGGCTTTGTTCGTTTTGCTCTGCTCTTCCTGCTTTGACTAGTATCGGACTAACACTTCCATTTCAACGGCGGAAGTGGAAATACAGTCTTAGACGCACTACATACTGGGTAGGGGTTATACAAACACATTCGGAAAGTAGCTCGAATTAATAGATAGTAAATAAAGTTAGGATTTATATGGCGACTAATAATGAAATTTAATATGTTTCAGTTTTTTTACGTGATATTGATTTTTTTTTTACCATAGAATTGGTTACTTTAAATTAAAATTGTTAGAGTAAAAAACTGTTTATTTTGCTAGCTGTGAGTGATACGCTTATCCTCCATTTACCCTCCATTTACCGTTAATCCATCTTCTTTTTGACCTTGGCTTTGCAACTTAAATTCTTAACTACATTACTTCCCTGTATTAGGGACTAATGACTCGTACTATCCGAGGAGCTGATTTATGCAATGGGGAAGACGAAAGTACATTTTCTTGTGTCAAACTTGACGTGATAAGCGTGGTAAATAGACACCCATTTACAACTTTGCAGCCTATTTCGTGGGGGGGACGAAACCATCGGTTTGAAAACGTGGGGGGGACGGTCCCCCTCGTCTCTTTCCCCCCCCCCCCCCCGATCGTGTCGATGCCCATGTTATCATCTGGGGGGGTATACAGATTAGTTCCTGGTATTATACAAACTAATGAGTATTATAGTGGCCCACCTTATGAAAGCCTTCTGAAAGCCCTCCGTCTTATATTTGTAGTTCTTTGGAACTTGCGAACCCTAAAAGGTTTCGTATTTTATATGAAACTAGTCTTACATTTTAGACAATATGGTATTAATTCGTATTAACACCATTGGATAGTGCTTTAATAAACAAGTGATGCTGCATTTGAAAGTCGAAATTTTGTAAAATTTGGTCTGGCTAAGTATTGTGAAAACCATACCAATACTGTTATCTGTGATTTTTAATGAAGCCGATATCAGCGGAATTAGTCAGCAATGCCAATATCCGCACTGGTGTGGCCTTGGTTGCAATGGTATACTTGATAAATGCACTGAGGTGCAATCCTTTGTTGTGGAACTGCTCGTCCCATGGAACCCAGGAAGAAAAAAAAAGATCGTAGGAATCCAGGTACATTTTCACAAGTTTAACTGAGGTTATTTTTGGGGTGGAAAAGGTGCAGAATAACAACGTGACTCATTCTCATTGGTTGCAGGTGGTACGCTTTCTTGAAATAAAAGTTATTTTAAACTTACTCACCAGCTTCCTTTGGAAACAAGTCGCATGTTTAAAGTTAAATCCCTTCTGAAAGAACAGCAACTATGCGCAGAACTGTGTAGAGCATCTTTTAAGTCACACACTTGGGTACTTTTTCATTTTCGCAAGCAGTGGTTAGATGAACACTTCCATTATATTGTCCACTTTAAATTTTCTACGTGTGCTTGTACTTTTGGCAATTACTGCAAGATTAACTAATTTGCGAATCAGAATGGCATTTTGTGTCAATTTCCTAATGGAATTAAAAAGAGTTTTTTTTTCTTTAGGATGGTAGTGCTCATATCAAAGAAGTGACAGGAAGACTTTCTAAATTAAAGAATGAACTACAGACAGATAAACCAATTGTACCTGTAGCTACTCAGGAACCGGATGCTCGTAAATGGAATAAAACATTGGAAAATTTTACAGATGCTAAAAGCTGGTTTTCGCTGCCTTGGTTGTATGTTGAATGCTATTTCTACCGACGTATTTATGATGCATTTCAGTTAAGGTGAGTAATTTCCACAATCGCATATTTTTGCACATACTTTAAAAAGTCTGCTGCCTAAAAAAGTTCGTAGTGGAAGTTGCAGATTCTAAAAGTTTGCAGAATATCAGAAAATCCATGATAAATTACCTTTTACTGTTATTTTTTGGTGGGAATCGTTCAAAATGCCTCGCAAAATTCGACAAGTTGCGCCAAATATTGTGTGAGTCAATTTTATTTGGTGTTATTACTTGCTACCTCTTTTGTAAAAATTTGTGAAGGTATCAAATTGGTTGAAGGTAGAAGGAAGTCTTGTTACTATTCCTGCTGGCATTTCAATATCTTTACCAAACTATTTATATGCCGACGAAAATTTACCTCTCTTTTAATAGCATTTCCTTCCTCAGATGCGAATTGTCCCTAGAGAAAATTGTTGGCTTCCCTGCCTGCCTCATAGCTTATCCTTATGCTCATGCGCGGTGCAGCCTCCCATAAAAGCATCAGCCTCGGACCTGGCTTCTTCTTTCGTCTTGAGGTCACTATGCAACGTGGTTGCTCGTCTATGCTCCTCTAGCAGTATTTGATAGGCTAGCGCTACTGCGCGGTGTTCTCTTTGGAAATCGAACGTCCAATCTTGCGGTGAGTTGTGGGCATTCGCCCCTTTCTTTCGCCACCGCCTTAACGACTGAATAGACTCGCCCATGGTCATTGCTGAGTCTGACTACTCTGTTCGCACCAGGACCAGTCCCGTGCCACAGCGGTCGCCTCTTCTCTGGCGTCATTGTCACCTCCAGATTTGGTCGGTTCACCCATACCGTCAACAAGCTCTGTTCGCCAGGAACGACTTCCTCAGGCCTTCTCCTGGATGATCCACCGACCACGGTGAAAAGGATCACATGTCCTCCCAGAATTTCTCGAGTGACCCCCGCCTCGCCGTATGGGGCAACCGCTCAAAATGAAGCCCACCCCACGGTCGCTACTATGATGACCTTGTCCTACTTCTCGGATCGCGTCGCCAAAACGGCTCTTTTTATCATGTTTTGGATGCGGCCCTCTGACCATCTCAGTCTTCATGGTTATTCGTACCACGCATTCGACCAGGCGCCTTTTGCTGGACATGACCCAGCCTTCCTTTCTCAACTACAGACCGTTCTGTTCCACTGTCACCAAGAATGCAAGATGCACTAACTCAGCTAGGTCTTGCGCCCATTAGGCTACCTGTCCCCTTCCCACGTTTTCGGGGCGCGGCACTCGTGAGGTCTCATACTGTCCTGGTCACTGCACCGGATCTCCACAGGATTTCCAGCTTCGCTTACTACTTCGCCTTGCCTACTGTGCTTTGAGATAGGCCCATCGGAACCACTTTGACTCAGAGACCCCAACCCCAGGCCATCTGCATCAACACCGATTGGTTCACCTGACTTCTTTTGCTACGACCACTGTCGCCTGCACCCCTTGTTAAAACATCGGTCCACATTCCCAGCATTACCGGCCTGCTGCAATCCAAGACTCTGCACCACAATGCCGTAACCTTTGCCCTGCGTCCTCCATCTTCTCCAGGAGCCTCAACATCCACAGCTCTACACTTCACTTCGTATACCGTTCATCTTACACTACCGGCTCTGCCCCACGGTCCCGCTTAAGAGCCCCCGGATCAACGTGGTCTCTGTAAAGAGGAGCCAGGACCGTCGCCACTCACCTAGGCGTGTTTCTTCCATCATTTTATACTTTGTCATTTCATTGTTTGTTTGTAATAAAGTTGGTGCACCACTCTTATGTAAAAAAAAAAAAAAAATTAATAACAACACACACAACAGAAAATGATGAATCCGACCCACGTCAGCGACGTTGGCGCAGCGATCATTAGCCCATCTTTAACTGGGTCACCCTTCTGGACTGGCTAAGTTGGCCCTTTTGCAAAACAAAAAAAAAAACACAAACCACCACAACCATTAGTTCGTTCAACTTCTTTCACCATAAAGTTCTTTTGATCCACAAGAAAGGAGGTGGATGGACCGGCTATAGCTTCTAGGCCTCCCGGCCTCCCTTTGACGCATTCTGGCCCCGTTCCCTGATTCCGGTCACAGATGGCTCTCACGGCACCTGGGGATTCCCCTCATGCCGTTGTTGTTTTGGCACGAAATCTGCCTTCTCCTTCTGCAATAGCATTTGTTCAGTGGCTTGCGTGTTTCCTGTCCAGCTCTGATTGTGTCCTGCTCTGACCCTTCGTCAAATGGATCAAATGAAGAACAACAACCTTCCAGACCCAGCGGACAATCCAGAGGGTCAAGAAGTAACTGCTTCCACAGTTAACCCATGTTCAACTCAAGATGAGAGTCCAGAAAAGTGCCGGTGCCCAGGCTTCCTTGTGCCTCGAGAAAATGTTGACCCTCATTTGGTGTGCCAATACCACAGAAGTTGCGATTGGTACAGCAAAAAGTGTGCTATCTGTAAAACAATTCCGGAAAACAAGTGGCTTCAAATCTTCCTACACCAGAAGATGTCGTGTGCCAGGTCGGTCCAAAAAGTCCCAAAATGTGCCGGTGATCGTATTATGCGAACGGCAGCGAAGATGACCGCAATTACTGCTGGCTCACTGTCCAAGTCGTCGACTCCGAAATATGCAGCAAACAAGTCTTCGCCGGCACCGCCAAAACCGGTGCCGCATGTTTCCCCTGTGAAGTCTCCTGCCACGGACCGGCCAATCTTCACCTTCGATCGCATCATCTCCATCCACTTCTCAGAGTAAGCTGTAATTCACCGCTGGTTTACCCACGAAGAATTGGCCCTGTAGAAAGACTAAACGTACCACACCTTCCGACTCAACAACAAGGCATCCCACTCGCCAAATAGCCCCCCCTCCAGTGACCGCGCTCAGGCGACCACTGAGACGACTGGTTCTGACTCAACTAACCAAAGTTCTGCTGGCACCCCCTTCCAACCAGGCGCCCCGTTCCCTTCATCCGAAACTCTGTGTGTCGCCATCATTCGCTGCCTGGAATTCTCCGCGGATTACTTTGCCCAGCTATATGTCAATATTCCCTCTCTATTGGCTACGGCACTCTTTTTCTCCACGGAATACAACGATCTTTGGGTGGCTAATACAACTCTCTCTTCAACTGTGGAATTCCTTCGGGCTTCCAACGAGACACTAGCCTCGGAAGTTGATTATCTGTGCCAAAGGTAAACTCGTCTAAAGACTGAACTGATCTTTATCAAGGAAAAGATGCGCTGGTTATCGCCATTACCACCCTGGTGCATTCAACACTGCACCAAATCCAAAACCTGTCGGTCCCCGTACGGTCGCTCCATCACAGCGCTTCAAGGAAGTCTTTCCGTCCCTCCTACTTCCCACGATTTGCAAGCAACCGCTCAAGGAAACAGCATCCCATGATTCCTCGTACCACCTGGTTTAACTCCTCACAGTCCGGTACCCTCTTCGTCACAAAACATTTCAACACAACCACAACCGGTTTCTCAATATTCAACTCCTGTTCAGGACATAATTCAATCTTGGTTAACTGCATCAACTTCAATCTCATTTGCGAACCTCAGTTCATACAGTGTATGGCAATTCAATGATGCCCCCACCTTTATCCCTGTGTTCCCAGGAATTTCTCAATGTTCAAACCACTCACGCCAAGCCAACTTCCTTGCACTGCATGCCGCGGTCAGGCTAAGGGTATCGCCCTGGGATTCCGGACCCTCCCTAACACGGTTCCTCTTTCCGCATCCATGATTTCTTTTCCCTGAGAATCAACACTGACGTAATTCACCCTGTCATGATCACAACAGGTGACTATGACTTCAAAAATTATATACATGCACCACTACGGCAACTTCACGACTCATTAGTCCACCCCTTCGTTTCCCCTTTCCCCTCAGAACCAGGAGAGGACAGAAATCTTCCCATTTCTTTAGATTTGTTTTCTGTCCTATCCTGGTAGTGAGGGGTGCTAACTAGAAAAATTGAACTTAGAAAATGTTGGGTCCTCAGTTTTTTGTGGACCACCCTGTATAATCACAGAACTCTCCTGTAATTACGAAGTGGTCGTCAACTTTCTTCAAACACAACAACAATAATGAACAAAAAACGCAATACAAGCGG
Source organism: Lithobius niger (assembly GCA_023313725.1). Lineage (NCBI taxonomy): Eukaryota > Metazoa > Arthropoda > Chilopoda > Lithobiomorpha > Lithobiidae > Lithobius > Lithobius niger. Next base: position 7,115 of record JAHWFP010049578.1, on the reverse strand, counting down.
TGTTATTGTCACAGCATGTGGCATCAGTTTTAGCCGCGCTGCGGTTCCGGCTCCTCAGGACTTCACACGCTAGTCGTCTTGTAGCTCATCAGTGTCAGTGTTTTGATCAGTCACGCAGTTTTGTTCATTATAACCTTTTGCATTTGCTAACTTTCTATTATTAAACCTTGTGCATCATACTGGAATTCCGGACCTCCCTAACACGGTTTGTCTTTTCTCTTCTACGATTTCTTTTCACTGAGGAGCCAGATACACACTGTCGTAATTCACCCGGTCATGATCACTACAGGCGACCATGACTGCTAAAATTATATACATCCACCTTTATTGCAACTTCGCTAGTTCACTCGTTCGTTTTTACTGTAATCACAGAACTCTCCTGCTATTACCAAGTGGTCGTCAACTTTCTTCAAACACAACAACAATAATGAACAAAAACCGCAATACAAGCAAGTGTAATTGTCACTGCATAAGACATCAGTTTTAGCCGCGCTGCGGCTCCTGTTCCTCAGGACTTACATGCGCTGGTCCTCTTATAGCTCATAAGTGTTAGTGTTTTGATCATTCACACAGTTTTGTTCATTATAGCCTTTTGCATTTGCTAACGTCTATCATTAAACCTTGCGCATCAGGGTTTACCACTGGTGCCCACGGGACCATTTGGACAACCAAGCCAGGTCGTCACTAACCCGGACGAACGCACTCTTCTTTTAAATGAAAAAAAAAACATTCTGTGTTTTATGTGTTTTGGCCTTTGGCACCCAAAACCAGTCGGCCCATTCAGGCCCAGCAGTTCATTCTATCACGCGCTCGCCTTTGTTTTCCCCGAATGAGTTCAAACGTTCTTTCTCAACCTTAACAAAGATGATCAATTCGCCCTACAAGTACGACCACGCCGGTCTCTCCATCGGCGAACCGCTCAAGATCTACATCGCCCACTACGGCCTCCCCTCTACCATCCCTTTTCCGAGTAGATGATTTTTTCAGACAAGACATCGGCAGCTGCACGAATCCAGAACCATCGTTCCACATCCTCAAGGTAAGATGACCCCTAGCCAACACAGCTCAATACTCCTTGTCGCCCAAGGAACGAGGAAATCTTCTAGTATTCAACTTAAAACTACTCAAGTCCGTTTGTCCTCATTTCAAAATGGAGATTGAGCACCATCAGAAATTCGATCAAAAGGAACACGTATACCCTCTCACTCTATTTTTCGAGTTGTTTATTTCCTTGTTCTTCTGCACAAAGATGTACACCATCTGTTCCGATTTATCCTGGACGGAAAGTTTTTTTCACAGCCATACCATTTTGTCTTTGCACAGCATGCTCTGTTTTCATGTTCATCACTAAGCTGATCCTGACGAGCTTTTAACTCGCGCCTATCTCGACGAGTGGCTACTAAGGAACATGAAGAAGTCTAATTAACAGCAGGATTACTGAAGACACTTCATTTGAAACTAGGATCAGTCTGAACTTCCCAAAATATTGTTTTGTTCTAGCTTGGACGTCTGTCTTCCTAGAATCTGCAACATGAGGGAACAGGCCGTGATGCGTGTCAAAGACCTATCCTTCACAATGCTAAGGTTGTGCAAAGTAATCAGATGTAATGGACTCTGTAGCAGATCTCGTGCTCTACAGCAAGTGGACTACCAGGTACCGGAACCCTGGTTCCGGTACATTGATTCCGCAACAACAAGTGGACAGACTGCCCGAACCCTTATCATCTGGTGATTATGAAAACCGGAGAATTCCCCAGTGAGGATCTCCTATGGTGGTGCAACGCCGTAAACTTACTGAAGTTCCAGTCGAAGAGGAGGAACCGGAGGAAATCATTCTCACATATTCCTCCATGGAGGGATTGGGAGCACATTTATCTTCCTGCATTGCCAAGGGCAAGTGGACCCTCAAAAAGAAGTCTTTTCATTCAATAAATGTGCTGGAATTAAGAGCTGTCTACTTGGTCGTTCAGCATTTTCAACGACAACTACTCAACAAAGCAGAACATTCCAAACCTCTGATAACAAGACAACAGTTGCCTACCTTCGAAAAGGAGGTAACCACTCCAGCAACTTACACTTTCAAACCAATCAAATCTTCAACCGGGTGTCGTCTCTGAACATCCGACTAACCTTAGTTCATATCCCGGGGTCCAGGCACGTACTGGTGGACGACATATCTTGCAGAAGGATTCCAGCAACAGAATGGACGCTCAAACAGTCAATCTGGAACAATTTGTTCACCATATGGGGGACCCCTCCTGATAAACTTTTGCGACAAGACACAACACCCATCTATGTCACCGAGTTCCTTCCCCGATGAGCTAGCATGTGTGACAGATGCTCAAAGGAACACATGGCAAGACCTGTTTGCCTACCTGTTTCCTCCAATTCACTCTTCTGTCCATGGTGATTGACACGATCAGCAGGATGGAAGGAACATGCATCCTAGTTGCACCTGATTGGCCAGCACACCCTTCCTGATTTCCTCTTCTGTTGAGCCTTTTCGTCGATTATCCGAGGATAATGCCAAAAGACCCAACTATACCGACCCTGGAAAAAGGAAATCTTCCACAAAACCCAACAGTTCTGAAAATTCACTCCTGACGTTATCGTTGGATTCCACAAGATAGACGTTGCCCTACATATCGTCCACCAAGGCAAGTGACTTCGATGGAATCTTTAGTGCATCAAAGAGAACATTGATCCTTGGCTTTCTCTCTCTGAGAAACCTGACGGACTTCCAAATCATCTTTTCTGCTGTGGTGTTCATATCTCGGGCATCAAGGTTTATAGGTCTGCTCTAAACTCTTGTGTTGAAAATTGCTGGGAGAACCAACATCGTAGAAGATTTCCGGATCTCGGCGCTCATCAAAGCATTTGGAGTGGAATGACCAGTTAAAAGAAAGTTGTTTCATGTCTGGGATTTGCCACTAGTCTTAGCCACACGGCTCTGCATCTCTAGGTCTATTGACCAGAAAGACGATTTTCTTGGTGGCCTCTGCTTCTGAAAAAAAATGTATTGAGAGCTACAAGTATTGAACCGGGATGAAGCCTATCTCAAGTTCGGACCCAACTTTGCCTGGGCAAGACTTCTTTCAACATAATTCTTCAGAGCGAAAACTCGATGTTCAACTGAAGCCTCGTAAATCTTTTGTCGAAAAAAATGTTTACTGCGGTCTCGAATGAACCTTGATGCGACCAATTTTATTTGGTCGCCCTTGGTCACACTGTAACGCTGGTAAACAAGGTGAAGATGCAGAAGTAGCTAACTTTGATCGGGAGATTTCAACTTAGCCGTGTCTAGAAGTGCTAAGGTCCGTTACAACTTATTTTAAGCTTAATAACACTAAATGCTATTCCAGCTGAACTTCTTCCCCAACAGTTTCCCCCTGTTGTGGTTCCAAACGTACTGTAGACCAGAGGCGTGGCGTGAGTCCCCGCAGCCCCCGCAGCGGCGGGAGGGCGCAGAGCATTGTTGGGCGCCATCGCGTCTTGCTGATCTTTTTTAATTAATTTTTTTTTTGATTCGATTAAAACTGAAAGTTTCCGCCGTCGTAGATATATCGTCACAGTCTCTCTAGGCTGGCAGGTCAACAGAATTAAAGAAATTTGCAAGCTAAAGAGGTACTGGGAGCGCGGCGGGGGGGGCGCACAAAAAATTATTTACAGGGGCACCAATTCTCTTAATGAAATACAAAAAATGCATCTTTAGCACTACAAATACTACTCCAAAAACGAATCAAGGTTGAAAACTGCAAAATAAAGCTGTAAATACCTGAAACAAGGCCAACATTTTTTCTGTTGGTGGTGGTGGAATTACGCTTGCTTACCCCCCCCCCCCCTCCCAGATTCGCTGACGTTGGCCCTGTCCTAGACTGTGCGAATGGAAAACTACCTTATTTTCAGAATTGGGCAACGCTTGCTGTGTTGTTGTGTTAGTTTGGTGATGAACTTTCTTTTTAAATTTTTGTTTTCGGGGGGGGGGGGGGGCACTTTTACCTTTCGCAGGGGGGTGCACACCAAGCTAGCTACGCCACTGCTGTAGACAGGTAGTTACTTCACTATCTTTGGTGTGGTTGAAGGACCCAGCACTGAAGGTGCAGAGCCTTTTTCTATTGCTCAAATTACCTCATATGCTAAGGATTAACTCAACTGATGTCATCTCTTAGGAATAACCAATTATGGTGCATTCGGCTGACTTGCATGTAGTTCAGTATAGGCCACTGCCTCTGTCTAGTCGGAAAAGTAAGCTACCTTGAACTCCCCCACCTACCTATGCCTCGCAGTAGGTTGCACAAGATCCGTGTTGAGCAATCTAGAACTGCGTCACAAGGTGGATCAATTCCTAGTAACACCATCCCACATTCCTTACCTATAGGCATTGTTGTGGGGGGTCGTTATAGCACTGTCCAAGCGGATAGAAAAGAAACGGCCATAATTCACGTCGTACTGGTCCTGTAATAAAGAGTAGGTCTGTGCTAGGTCACTCTTCAACTGATGCAGTTCAAAGGAATACACTCTCGGCTCTTAAATCTATCTGTGCAGCTCATCCATGATAGACCCGGCCACTTTTTTGTAAGGGGACACTGCACCGAATCTACCCGATGAATATATCTAACCAAACTCTTCTTGGAAGCACAAAACTACTTTCACGTCCCATTGTTTGATGGGCGTGGCAAAGCTGGCCACTTTCTTGACCTCAGTTGAACCACTATGTGTTCTGTAATGACTCCAAGGAAGAAACTGGACACCTTGAAACACCAACAATTGCTATGTGCTGCTAGGAGCCCAAGCAATACCTGCTGCCGTTTAACTAGTGGAGGAGATGGAAACAAGCCACCGCCGGTATGTTGCAGCCTGGGTAGCCTAATGCTAAAATTAATTGGGAGCTATTCTGGGATAAAAACAGACATTTTCCGTTGCCTAGATGAATGGAATATCTGTTTTTACTGTAGAATACCTACCCAATTACCTCTCTGTTTTGTTTCCCACTCCACTGTGACAAAATAGATGACTGTCACATCACGCACGCGTTGACGTGGGCTACTTATAGTGTCGTCGGGGAATAGTTACTGGGCGAAGAGGATTTTTGCCTTTATGGGTCAGGTAATTCAATTGAGTAGGTATTTCAGAGATGAAAAACAGATTTCCCATTTATCTGGGAATGAAAAAAAGTTTTTTTTTTTTTTATTATTGGAACCCCTTAAAACCCCTTAAAACTTTGGGATGAAAGTTTTGACATGTTTAACTATTTAGTAGTTATGTGCGTACTTATGTTATCCACAGCCCCAAAAATGATTTTACATTTTATTTTCAGCGGGTCCTTTAAAGGTTTTGATTATTTTCAACACACAAAGGAAGAAGGCCTTTTGACTTATGAGACTGTTACAGAGCAACTTGCTAGCTTTCTACAGAAAACTACCAATGAACTGATGCTACATGATCCTCCATCAGATATTGAAACTCCTTTCATGCAACTGCTTCAGGTAACAAAACGAAATTTAAAAAAACTCAAGATATGCTGATTATTTAATTTTCTGCCAAACTATTTAATTGTTCAACTGGCTGCTACTGAACCATTCCATCACTTCATAAAGCATGCCAATCTGCAAAATACATTTTCTTATATCTGCAATCAGTTAAGTTCCAAGTTTGTATGGGTTTATCAGGAACATTGAGATTATATAGAGTCTTCAATGTTAAGAAACTTTTCTTATTTATGCACCTTAATACCTTCGTACCTCTTGGTTAGCTGGAAAGCTGAAAAAAACTTATTGATCAGTTTTTTTTCCGAACTATTTGCCTGGCAGATCGGTAGGCTACTACTCTAATAACTGCATTGGAAAATGGTAGATATCAGTAATTCGTTCAATTAAAGTTCAGTGTTGTGGAAAGTATAGTCCGCTTGCGACATATCATTCAGATTTGTGGTTTGCTTAGTAAAGCTGACTATATGAATATCGGCAGAAACTAAAGCGGAAATATTATAAAATTGCCCACATTTACATCACATAAAATCTGCCAAAATTTGTTCATATCAGATTGATTTGTTCAGTACAGCATTGATGTATAACGTTTAAATCAGTTTTGCTAATTATGTCGTTCAATAAAACCCTGAAAGTGTTAATTCTTCCTCTGCCATGTTTTGCCTAATTTGTCCCCATCATTTCTGAAACTTAGTGAAGTAGGAAGAATCAAATTAATTGTATGCTCAGGGGCAAACTGCTCTCCTGAGAATCACGATAGCACTCCAAACATGCTTTTTGTGGAAAGAAGTTTTAATTTTTCATAATTTGTAAACTGCACTAGAGAATGTGGTTTGCTCCATTTGAAACTGCTGGGGAATTTGGCCCCTGAAGTACATAGTTTTATTTTTCAAGCTATTCAAAATAAAAATAAATAAACTGTGCTATAACTAAACACTTAATTTTTTTACTGTGATCCAAAAATACTTGACCAATTTTGCTATTTTGTTAAAATATGCTGTCTGTACATTTTAAACAAATTTTGCGCCACTGGCGGTTCTCCGCACTGATAACAGCACCACCTCTCAGCATTCATCACTTTTCGTTTGGCTCTGCGTGCGACTAGTGGTGGATTTAGGAATGTGCAATTGCACATACGTTAAAAATCCACGGCCTCAAGAGGGCCTCGTATTGCACACAAATTGCGTCACCTGTTGACATTGAATAACAACGTAAGGCATGCCCGAAGCAATGAAAGCTACACATTTGAATAAGACCGTCTCGACAGAAGCTTTGGGTTTCGTTGTCTAGGTTTCTACCTCAGCCGGCTTTGGTTCTTATACACAATTTTATTCGTATGGGAATCCGTTCCTGTTGGGCAACAATTATTTCAAGCACTCAGCTTTCATTGCTGCCTCCGTAACTGCTGGTAGTGTCGTTTCATTTGACTTAAAATTGTGTCAATGGTATTACCATGCGCCAGTCTTTAAACAATTGAAATTAGTCTGTCAGATGTAATTCATTTGGTTAGTTTCGAATTGCAAATGTATGTAACTATGCCGATAACTAATGTAAAGGTTGACACGGTTTTTTCGAAACTGAAACTAATTAAAAGCGAAGTGAGCCAACCATGATGCATTAAGTCATGTC
>JAHWFP010049573.1:0-10854 GCA_023313725.1 Lithobius niger | reverse complement strand
ATGATCGTTCACCAATAATTTACCTTATGATCGTTCACCAATAATTTGCCTTATGATCGTTCACCAATAATTTACCTTATGATTGTTCACCAAAATTTACCCTATGATCGTTCACCGATAATTTACTTTATGATTGTTCACCAATAATTTACCTTATGATCATTCACCGATAATTTACTTTATGATCGTTCACCAATAATTTACTTTATGATGGTTCACCAATAATTTACATTATGATCGTTCACCAATAATTTACTTTATGATCGCTCACCAAGAATTTACTTGTGATCGGAATTTCTGATCTCAAATGTGCAAAAATTGAAAGGATTTACGCCAATAAATAGCTGGATAGAGTTACCATTATAAAGTGCAAAATATTAAACCCAATCTGTCAATTTTCTCAAATCGTGAAAGCAGTTACACATGCGCATTTCTTCCATGTGCATACGAACGACCCTTAAGATGTTTAATTATCATAGATGCTAAACTTGGGTTCGAAATGCTTATTGGTCCATAAACTTGGACCATTATCGTACAAATTGCTACTACCTCTAAACCTCTAAATCCAGAGATACTACAAACAATTATAAGTTGAGCAAACAGATGTCATAGCTGCAGAAGACAGTTAAATTCCCGTAAAGCAGTAGTACGCGGGGAGGGGGTGGCATTGCCCCTCCTGCCGTTTTTGTGAAAAATGTGCCCTATTTTGCTTTTCTGTACCAATTAATGCTAACTTAGAAAAGAAGAAGAAAAGGGCAAAAAAGAGAGAAACAAGCTAAAAAAATTTGAGGTCCCCAGAAAAAAAAACTAGGAGACAACTTTTATTAAAAGTAACCCCTGCGCTCTCAGAGGTCTGTAAAAATGAAGCATTTATGCTGACACTGACGCCACCCCCCCCCTCCCCACCTCTCCCAAAGAAAAGAGGCAATGTGAAGGATCGAAGCACTTTCCTGGGTGACAGCAAGTGACGCCAACAAAATTGGTTTCCATTAATATACACTTCGGATCGTCTCCATTTCAATTTAATAATAAGAATAATAATAAAAGGTTAAAAAAAAGATGAATGTCAGCACCTAGCTTATACAATGAACTTGCTGTCGTGTATTAGCTTGACAGCCAATACACGATAATACATAAATAAATAAACAGTCAACCTGAAAGGATATGTCTACACGAATTTTTGTGTTTCTAGTCCCGGTATGGGATTGTTCGCAGTTAGGGAATTGTGTAACTATACGGAACATTAAACATGACGATATGTTTAGTATCTTCATGTGTTACATTTCCAGTTGGAAAATACGCACCATGCTGCAACTGCCTGTTTCTTATTTCGAATTATGTTTCCAGCCCTACATAAAAAAAAAAAAAAAAAAAACTATGTAGGGTCGGAAATATAGTTCGATACGAGAAACGTTTGTCAGTAATAAATTTCTGTATTAATTTGATTACATCAGTCATGAATAGTCAGAAAAAAAAAACAACCGCTTTAAAGAGACCTGTATCACTCATACTGATTACATGTTAGTAATGTCTTTGCTTGAGTCACAGCGAATTCTGCAACCAGTGATTTGATTTCCGGTGGGTGGCGGATGGGGGGGGGAGAGTTCACTTAAAAATTATTTCTGAAATCTACATCTACATAATAATTCTGGATTCCGGCTGAGCTGATAAAAGGAAAGTTAAAGGAAAACCGGAAGGACAACAATCACTTTAATCGCTTCTCATTGTTTTCGTGCACGTGTAATGTCTTTGCTACGGTGCCTAACAATTCCTAGTGCACGTAGTAAGGATTGAAAACTATCGTCCAAACCGTTGATTGTTGATGGGTAAAATTAAAGAATCCGTGTTTCAGCTAAATGCGTATAATTTTAAATCAACCTAAGCTACGTTGTTGCCTCGAAATTGGCAGCTGGAAACGATGCAATGGCTTATTTAATTCGCAGATGAAGGCTTTCAGAGCTGAGCTCAATTGTTTCAAAGTGGACAACAACAATCACTGCTGAGCACGAGGCTGATCATTGCTATCTTGCAAAGTAGTCGTTTACAACCAAAGATGATGGTTCAGCGCTCACATTCTTTAAACGGTGCATCCTGTGATTTCAGCTACTGGATGTGCAGATTCAGTGACTGAGGCCAACAAAAATCATCGTTTGTCAGCCAGTGTGCGCAAAAATTGGATTGAAGAAATTTTAATCCGTGAAAGCGTTTCTTAGCTAGTGTGTGCGAAAATGGGAGTGGGGAGTTGGGAGTGGGGAGTTGGGAGTGGGGAGTGGGAGGGGGGCCGAGAGGGGGGGGGGGAGTGAGTCTGTAAACTTAATTCATGACCGGCTCCATGCGTAGCACGAGCTTCTTCTAGTTTAAAATAATTTAATGCATGCAGTAACTATATATATTATAAAATTCAACAATTTAATCCAGATACGTAAAGATTTTTTTTTGCGTCGTTGATTATCTATCTGTCTATTGTTGAATTATACAACGAAAATAACTATTTTGGCTATGGCTGAAATAGTTTTTCTTCTTACAGACGATGCAATAGTAGCAGTTTTCAAATGATGGCAGTGGCAAGCTGATTGGTTTTCCGTGCTAAATATTAGGCAACAGCGATTTCTAAGAAGCCTGCAAGTGATTAGAACGTGCAAACAAGCAAAAAATGGGAGGATTAATGCCCGCAGGAGACACTTCGTTGTAAAAGGCTTTGACACACTGTCTTAGGCGTCTTTTCATCGGATCGCGTGGCCGCCGTAGACTACACAGGTGCACGGTACGTGTGGGGATTGGTAGCGGTGCTGGTCGAAGCAAAGTCGCGGTGATGGTTCTCCCTAAATTGAGACCAGTAGGCTACGATGAAAAGATCGGTATGGTTGTGGCTGTTGAAACTCTGCTAACGGGGAAGGCAACAACGTTAGGGACCGGTCATTATTTATCGCCGGGTGGAGAGGGGGGGAGGGGAGGATATTGCGGGGGTCATGCATTTTTTGGACCGTCTCAAGGGGGGGGGTCACAAATTATTCAGGTCTCATCAAGAAGCGGGGGGGGGGGGAAAAAAACACAGACTAAACAGGAAGAAAAAATTATTTTTGGGCCCAAAAAATGGCCATCCCCACCTAAAAAAATACCAAAACCCCCCCCTTTTTCCCCCCCCCCCCCCCATGATGTGAATGTTTTGTTTACAAGGATTTAAAGATAGTATTACCAATACTGTAAGTATAGTTTTTACAAAGAACCTGGTCCTTGGCTTCTGTCTTTCAGGTGCTGACTATGTTACGGATGTGGGCATACAAGCAAACAGTGTGTTTATCATACTTATTGTATGAATCTCGAAAAGAAATGGGTGCAAGGAACATTTTATAGAACACTTTTAACCCAACGTGTCTTTTCGTTAAAAATGAGACACGTTTCCTTACAACTAGTGGTAACTGTCGGTGTAGAGCTACTTACTTAAAATTTGGCTACAGCACTAATCTTGACGGCAGGAAATCAAGAGCAGACATGTGCTGTAAGTATACGAAAAGCGCATGTTTTTTTGAGGGGAGTCAAATTATTTTTGGATCTTGAATGGGGGGGTCAAGTTTTTTCAGGGTCTCGAGAGTGGTCATCGAATATTTGGCGGTCATATTTTCATTTCCTCCGCCCCCCCCCCTCCCCAGCTATAAATAATGGCCGGTCCCTTAGGGACAATGGCGACCTCTCAGCATGATACGTGAGTTCACGTTAGTGCAACAATTTGAAATCTGGACAAAATTCTATTCAGCTAGTAACGCTGGTTTCCTTCGGGACATTTATTTAGTCAAAATGCGCAAGCGGTTGTTAAGTCCGCTTTGGATGTTTATTATACCACGTGCCATGGCTGTTTGCTGTGAATTGCATATCACGTGACTGGGTTAGTCCAATCAGACGGCCAAACAGCCGTTGTTCTCGTTCGTCATTGGCTAACTCATGGTGACATCACGGCAAACAGCCATTGCGCGTGGTTTAGACCTACACAAATCACACTTCTTTTAATATTAGCAAAATGCCGTGAACGACCGCAATGTGATCTCTTGGAATGATTGAACTCTTAAGACTGCGAATGAACTCTTATGCCTGCGTTAATTCCTGCTAGAATTATTGATCATCTCGTAGTCAAATGCTTGCCTCCGTCGATAAATAAATGCAATTTGTTCTTCAAATTACGTTGGATTTCTTCACGGACTTAGTTAGGAATTAAGCAGTGGTCGCGGTAGTCGACTGGTGGCAGTGTATCAGAAAGAGGTTACCGCATTCACTGTCCTATGCTCACCATTACGGAGTAAGCATGGGCGCACTACTTGGACGGCGCTCTGTAACTGCAGAAGTTACTGGCAGGATGTATGTTGTTAGGCAAGCGCAGCAAGACGGTGTAAACTCAATTAAAAAATACCTGGAGAAGATAGTCAGTCAGTCAATAACGTGTTAAGATCCAAAAGAGTGGTTTGTCACATAAATAAACCTGGTTGACACCTGGATTTTATTCTGTACGAATGTATTGACTGTACTCTCCTGGATTTTATCCTGTAGGAATGTATTGACTGCAATCTCATGGATCTTAAAATAGAACATCTGTTATTGATGTCGGTAACTTCTGCTGCAAAAAATCAACCATTTTATTGATTTTCTTGAAAAAAAATAAGTTAATGAAAACAACCCATGATGCATTACATTGATTCCATCTTGGTACTACCATTGTTTGTTTGCCTGTGTGACGTTTTCACTTTTCATCTTTTAAATGACGATGGGAGAAAAATAATTGGGCTTTAACCCCCGAAATATGGATACATATGTGTTTTAACTCGTTTTAGTCTTCTGTACAGCCGCACCGGCTGAGAAGACTATTGCAACGACTTTGTCCGTCCGTCCGTCCGTCCGTCGCTTTTTTTAAACTTCGTAACGGTACCAGAAATTGACGACCACTGTAACGTTCGATTCAGTGTCAAAAGTTAGTTAAACAACATGGCAAATTAAAACATCGTTGCCTCCTTATGGCCTTCTTATAGACTTCTTCGACGTAACTAAATTAAATAATAACATTTCATCGTCGAATTGAAATCCTAAAGATTTGTGTTAATGCAGCCGTAAAAACAAAACATTTCAGCTTCGTTTAAAAGAGTCTTGTCGCATTGTTGCATGAATGAATAGGCTTACGATCGAACCAAATTCTCCATTAGGCTTATCTGCTATTTACAAACTAAAACTGCCGTTAAAAAAATTAGGCCTAAAAAATGAAAATTAGGTCTAAAATCACATTACCATGGCAACGTCAATAGTTGCTACGAGTCGCTGCTGCAGCGTTTCTCCTGTCCCTTCCCTACTACCAATGATCTTTATTAGGCTACGTTGCGCATTACGTCGTAACACTGTAACTGTGTGCGCGGGGGCATACTGTGTTGCAAAACTGAATAGGCTTACTGTATACAATCCAAATCTCCGTTAGTTGTTACTTACGAAATTAAAGTTGTAAATTAGGCCTAAACGCTGACAATTATGCCTAAAACGTAAAATAAGTTTAAAAGCTAACACATTTGTAACGGGCAATTCTGATGGTTACTGTTTTTAGATTATATAATAGAGATAGCTGTTGCAATGCGTGATAGAGAAGTGTGCCTCACTATTGGTAGTGGCAGAACTGTACAGAAGCCCGGATGCGACTAGGTAGTCGCTGTAGCCGCTTGTTTGTTGTAAAAATGTTTACCCTGAGCAAACAGAAGGCCCACAGTAGTAATACACATGAAGCAAATTTAATTCTCAGCAATGTTTTCTTTTCATTCTTCACTTAAACGTGGATTACATCACATTACAGACCTCTAAGATACAAAACAGGACGAAAAAAATATGTACTTTCAATTTAAAGATTACAAGCATTAAAACAACAGGAACAACGTCACGTGTTTAGTGTTTTTAATCTATTAATTTGTAAGTATACATTGCTTTTTCGCCTTGTTTTGTGTCTTAGGTTTGTAATGTAATCCATTTTTAGGTAAACAAGACGGGGAAAACACTGCCGAAAATTAAATTTTCTTCAGGGGTAGGACTGTTGAGGGCCTTCTGCTCGATCAGGGAACACATTTTCACAACCATCCGGCTGTGACTACAAATTATTTTTTTTTACTTCGTTTTTGTTCTAGTGCCCTAAGTGTTCAACTCGGCGTGTGAAGAAATGAATTTTAGAGATTTGTAGAGATTTATAGGTTTAAGACCTCCTTATATGGTAAATAGCAATTCAATAAAGAATCTAAAATGGAATAACGAAAAATATTCTAAGCGACAGATTATAAGCCAAGATTCAACTCAGCTTTATTATCATCGTCAATTCCTTTACGTCACGAATGTGCTGTTTGCTCTTCTATATATAGACGTCGTAATTAAACAAAGGAATCTACATTTAACCTAAATATTCGAACAAAGGCGGACTCCTTCGTGTTGAATAGTGGTAATTAGTGAGAATTTTCATTATCGTCATCGCTTATTCTTTGTTCTTCTCATGATAATTACTTCCCGTAGTGCTTTGCAGAGAAACTAGGGCTCACACAATGTTCACAATGAGTGACGGGTCATCAGGAGCAAACATTAGGTATAAAAATGGCAGCAAATTTCAGAAGTTCTTAAGAACTCATATGACGTGGCAGGAATTTATTTAGGTTGATTCAGACTTATAATGGAGGAAAGACTTCAAGACGTGATTATGCCAGACGCGATTATTCAAGACGTGATTATTATTATTATTATATAAGACGTGATTATTCAAGACGTGATTATGCCAGACGCCAGATTATGCCAGACGTAATACTGAATTATTCAGTATTAAATGTTAAAGGAAATAACTATATTGAACCTAAATGTTAAAAAAAAATTAATTTAACAAAATGTCATCAACACATATTCTGTTTTGCTAGTTTCTTTACCCAGTGTTTGTTTAAATAAAATAATTTTTTTTATAAATTTGGTATTGTGGCTGAAGTGACTCAGTACAGAACCAGACTGAACTTCTTCCTTCTAAAACATCTAGAAAAGTTCAATATTGAACCAGTTCCTTGTTAGATGTTCTACAAGGAAGAAATTTATGTAGTAAGGAGAGGGACAAACCTAGAGGATTCCCATAGAGAAAACACGTCTAGTAAGGTTCAATATTGAACCAGTTTCTTGCTAGATGTTCTTCAAGGAAGAACTCTAGTAAGGAGAGGGACAAACATGGGGGTTTCCATAGGGAAAACACGTCTAGTAAGGTTCAATATTGAACCAGTTTCTTGCTAGAAGTTCTTCAAGGAAGAACTCTAGTAAGAAGAGGGACAAACATGGGGATTTCCATAGGGAAACACTTCTAGTAAGGTTCAATATTGAACCAGTTCCTTGGTAGATGTTCTTCAAGAAAGACCTCTAGTAAGGAGAGGGACAAACACGGGGGATCCCAATAGGGAAAACATGTCTAGTAAGGTTCAATATTGAATCAGTTCCTTGCTAGATATTCTGAAAAGAAGTCTAATATGGAGACAAACAAACCTGGGGATCCCCATAGGGTAAACTCCGATTATCGCAGGTGGCTTAGAGAAGTCCTGCCAGGTTAGATCCCATGGCCACTGACGGGGTTTGCACGTTTTTGCTCTACCGTAGTCAGTAACGACTAGTTGTGACTTTACCAGGGTCCCCTTTTCAGTCATCGAGCGAATCAGCTTCTCCAAGCAGCTGATCACTCCGACTGCAGTGTTTACCCCACTTTTTTACTCTGCTGAAAAAATACGTACTGGTTGATTAGCATATTTTGTCTTTGATGGGAAACAATTGAACCAAAAGTCAGAATTTGACAGTTTCAGCTGCACCTGTAGCAGTTTTTTAAGTGCTTCGTTTTCATTTGTTGTATCCAGGAAGTTATCCGATACGTTTTCCGAATGCTGCTTAACTTTTTTAGTCCAAGTGGAAGGGAACGTTGTTGAAAGGACTTTTAGAGTTTTAAGGGAGATACTTCGTCCCCTTAAAGGAGCGTTTTTATTTCTTTTACAAATATTCTTAAAATAACCTTAAAATGGTTATTAGAAGTGGCTCTTTGTAATCCCCCACCTCCGTGTGAGAGAGATGCATGATTTTTACAGCAATATTTACATTCTATACTGCAGCAATACAATAAGTAAATAACTATTGCCTGTAAACGTTGTAAAGATAAGTCGGAAATAAGTAAGCAGCAGAAATTATACTTAATACAGCAAACCATTTTTACACACTTACCACTTTTATTGTAATTGCGTGAATGAATTCAAAATGATTAACGATTCCTTCACTGTACTATATTATGTTAGAGCTACATAATTCGATTGTTAGAGCTCAACTATTCGATTACAGGGAATAGTTATTGACTTATTGTATTGCTGCAGTTAGAATTTAAATATTGCTGTAAAAATCATGCATCTCTGGCACACGCAGGTGGGGGATTACGAAGAGCTACTTCTAATAACCGCTTTGAGGTTATCTTTAGAAAATTTGTACACCTTAGAGGAGAATAATATGTCGAAAGATATGGGAAAATTTTCATCCAATCGAAGCTAACACTGACTATACCAAACGATGACATAAAACGCGCTCCTCTAAATTTGCTTAGGTTGCTTGCTGCACCTTTGCCAACACAGCGTTTTGGGGGAAAAAAAACGTTTCCGCAAAAAGCACATTCTACATTTTCGAATGGATTTTGTCACATCCATTACTGGATTTGTGGATAGAGAGGTAATCCTGAGCAGAAGATCAATTTCACGGGAAAGAAGTTCAAAAGGGATTACAGGGAAACTTGCAGCGTCTTTGGACAAAGAAAAATCTTCACTTTTGGCTGCTTGACAGATTTTTGAGAAGATGTTGACAAAGCTCTATTGAGATGTCTCCATGATGAACTCAAGATTTAGTGTAGAGCTTCCAAGACCAAGCAGAAACGTTCTTGAACTCGATGCCAAGAAGTTACGACGTAAGAAACAAAAAACGTAATATATTTTGAGTGCATCCTTTTAGAATCAAAGAGAAGTACAGCCTATTTGTTTTAATGCTTTTCTCGGGTAAACATCAAATTGGAAGCTTGAAATGAGAATTGCTCAACGAGTGGTGAGTGAATGATATCTCTGCTACCAAGATCAAGTTATGACGGAAGCCTATAAAGACTTCCATGAGGAGTGAGGACCATTGGAGAGTATTAAGATTGCTCTTCCAACATATGAGTGACTGCTTCTCTCAATACGGCGACGGTTTTCTGTAGAAAAAATACTTCCAGCTACTAAAATATGAGGAATTTCTAAGGCTTGATTTTAGCGTGATTTCATCTCAGCCAGTAAATCGTTGTTGTATAGCTTTAAAGAGGTTGTGTTGCTGGGACGAATTTAGATAATGGTCTACATTTTACGAGTTTTTCATTGATGTATTCTTCACGTACTTCACTCATTCGAGTTCTTCACTGATTCATTCGTCACACAATTCATCCCTTTAAGTTCTTCCCATTTTCATTCTTTACGTACTTCATTCATTCGTGTTACGTCCATCAATGAATCATTCATTCTTGCAGAGCCTGTCTTCACACACATCGCTAATTTTTTGCATACTTGTTCACTGATTCATTCCTAACGCATTTCATTCGTTCGTGTTGTGTTCGTCACCGATTCATTATTTATTCGAGTTCTGAATTTAGTCCTTCTTCACCTACATCATTCATTCTTCATGGTCTTCACAGAGTCATTCTTCACTCACTTTATTCATTTTTTGAGTTCTTCACTGGTTCATTCTCTCGTACTTCATTCATTCTTTGAATTCTTTGCTTACGTCGTTCATACTTCAAGGTCTTCACTGATTCATTCTTCATCTACTTCATGCATCCGACGAATTCGCCACTGGTTTATTTTCACCTACATCATTCTCCGAGTTCTTCACAGATTCATTTTTAATGTATACATATCGTGTGTACAAGGTAGTGTATAGCGCCTTTATAAAGACACATAACAAAGAGACTGGGGACTGTTTAAACTGGTATATGAACACATTACGTGACTCTCTCGTCCGTGTAACATATCCAATATGTGAATGCAAAATATCGTCCCTAACTACAATTCGATCTAGTATCAGGAGCATCCTAGATTAATATGCAATGCATTTGCCAAAAAAGTAATTATAGCATGGAAGGAAGGTGTTTTTTTAAATTCCTAATCATGAACAGTATTATTTTCTAGTTCAATAGTTGAACATGTTTGCTCTGTAATTCATCTTATGTTGGAATAGGTAGGGTCTTAATACAGAAGGAGGCTAGGACCTAAACAGAACTTTTGCGTTCTGTGTTTAATGTCTTAAATGCTAGCTCTGATATCTGTAGCCATCTTAATGGGTTGCAAATTTAGTGAACATTCGCCGGCTTTTACTAGTGTTTTAATGTGAATTTAATTTCCTTGACAAACACAGTAGTCAAGTCTTGCCCAGTAATAAAATACACTGTAAACCACAACGTTGGTCCTAAAAATCCGGACTATTATCAAGTGAAGGCCAAATATAAATTAAGTGTAAAACATTGCAGTGGGTCAAGGAAGTTTTCAACCCCCATCTCATTCGGAACTGAGAAAGCGCAAGTCAACAAAAACGAGCCAGAACCGGATTCAGTAAAGAGGATGGGAACGGAAGGAATTGGAAGTCGCTAACCACCGTGCATGAAGGCAAGAAATGTTTCGTCAGTTATCAAATCTATCAGTTATCAGTCAACCAGTGCACGGCCTAAAGTGAATTTTAATACTGCCTTCTCTTCGCTGAATGTGTTTCTGAACTGATTTGGTCGACTAAGGCTCGTATTCTGAACGCTGACTAAAACTCGTACTTGACTTGAAATGACGT
>JAHWFP010049570.1:12521-23242 GCA_023313725.1 Lithobius niger | reverse complement strand
GTTTTAACTGTTAATGTAGTATTTGTTGCATGGGAAGATGAACATAAATCACACAACACATGACAACCAGTTACGTGAAACGAAGACTAACATTTATACACAATTAGGCATGTATAGTCTACGTAGTACTTCGATTACTTGTCGTTGAAGTTACGCTGACAGTAACCTCATGCAATACGAATAGGATGATAATAAATTAAATTAAAGTGGTAAACCAGAGATTAGTACCAGACTAAAGAATGGGTGAAAACAGAAAAGGTTTAAAAACTCAAAATCTGAACATTTTAAGTTGCTTCCTTTTTACATTACGACAATCAGACCAATACAAAGGCTAAACTACAGTCATGGATGTATGAATAGATGATTAATGAATAGATGAAGTGAATGAAAGGGATGCAGAAGAAAATCAAAACGAATTAAAGGTGTGAATATAGTATTGAACAGGAGGGAAATAATTTACCATAAAATGCCCCGGTGGCGATCTCTTATAGGTAAACTGGAATGGTACTCGGGTATCGTTTGAAATTTGGTCGGGCACACGTCTTGCGTAGTGATTTCTGAGGAGGAAGAAAATACATCCATTTGTGGGAAGAAACATGAAATATTTCAGAAATTGAGTTTAAAAGGAAAAGAAAACATTTCTCAAAACGTGCAGAATAGATTTCTAAATTTTTGCAAATTAATACATGCAGTTGGTGACCATCAACTAACCCTGAAATGTCGGGTATATTTTTTTTTTATGTTGCGTTATATCTACTCAACATAGCTGGCATAGCTTGGCACTAAGCAATCTCTGCTTTCAGAGTTTACTTAGAATAGCGTCCTTTTTGCTTTCTGGTTGGTATGTTAAGCCATAAAGGTGCACAAATCATGACAGAGCCACACATGGGGTGTAGGCATAGTTTGTGTGTTATGTTTTGTGGGAAATGTATGCCTTCAACACAGATTGTGTGAGCTGTCATTCACTAGTATGAATTCAACAACTTAATTCAAAAGATCCACAGAAGATGATCTTAAGGATTTTTTCAGAGGAAACCAATATTAATAAATGTACCAGTAGTGCAATAATTCAGCGAAGTTGCATCGTGAACTTGAAAATCTTGAAAAAATAGTTTATTTGGGTGTCTGTTTTTTGTGAAGGACTTGCTCTTTTACTGCCGTTCTCACAGAATTCCTGCCCAGCCATTAGAGACATTGTCACAATTAGAGACCCAGCTTTTAAGTTCACATGGGGAAAAGAGTTGGCCAAAAAGAGACCGGCCGCAATTGGAGACCAGCCGCAATTGGAGACCAGCCGCAATTGGACACCCGGCTATTAATAATTACATGAAACATGGTTGTCACACCCAAACTTTCAGTCATAAATCCAGGCCATTTCATCAATATATTTGACACACTTTAATTAAAAGCGAAGCATATTTGACTAAAATAGAAGCATCCAGTCTTCTAACGAACTGGCCAAAAAGGGACAGCTTACATTTTTGGCTTAAGCGGTAAACATTTTTCACCTCTTTTTTCATACTGGATTTGAAAATAGTTTTTCCTCAGCTGCATTAGCGTTGGATGTCACATTCAGCAAATCTGGGCATCGCATTGCAGTAAGACAGTCATACATGCAAAAATTTGAAACATTCAAAACAGGACAAAATTTGCGCAAAAATTACCATTGGATAGTTGTGCGTTTTTCTCAGAATATCAAGTCCTAACGAGCTTGTGCCATCATTTATTCTCTGTGTTTATGTACAGCTTATTTTATGCTGCGAAAAAACATTCAAATACTCCATCACCATAAATGTAATATTTTGAAAATTCTGCTTAAGTCTTCTAACAGTTGACAAATTCTTACTTTGATGAAATTAACCTCCACAAACAGAAATTTCACAAATAATTTACTGAAAATATTTTTTTAAAGCCAAAATGTGTAAAGTATTAAAGGTTTAAAAAAACTCCTATGCTACAGATTTAATTTTTCGTAACTTCGGAAAATATATAAAATTCCAAAAAGTTATATATACAAAGTTTATTTTCGTTTGCAGCAATGCTCACAAAAAATACAACAACGGTGATCAGACAAGGGCAAAGTAAAAGTAGACGTACTAATTTACTGCGTTGAATACCAGATGGCTCTAATGCTGGAAATATCAATGTTTCAACTTACTTCAACAATTTAATGTTACCAAATTTCGGCTCCAGATTGTCCTCAGTACCAGCATATAAATTGTGGAACTACTTGACTTAGGCTTGAGCCAGGAAACTGGTCACACCTTTGTCCCTCTTAATTTTAGTTGTGACTGGACAAGCACTACAATTTTTTTTCTAAATTTTTTAATTTTCTCTTGGCTAGACTCCACGATTCCCTCAAGCTGGTTTTGTGTTTGTGTAAGGGTTTCATAAGTGGTTCGAAACGCCGAGGCTAAATTACTACTCACTTAAACACCTTGTTGGCTCCTATTCATTCAGCAATTTTGGTGTTTTTCCTATTTTGTTGGATGGAATCTAGGCAATGGTTCAATTTTTGGTTAAAATATTTAAGTGCACAATTTTTCATGAAAATTTAAAGGACGAGTGAACATTCTGATTGTCTAGTATCAGATGACATTACATCAAGAGTGGTTCACTCCTTATTTGCTGTGTACTACTCCTACTTCAACTCTTTGCAAGGGATTATTATTAACTTACTATTACTATTTTGGATAAGTGCATTTTTATTAACATGATCTGTAAATTTTATTAACTTTTCTGCATAAGATGATAAAAATATACTGATCGACTCCACGAAGTAGCAATCAGGCAATGTTTAATACTTTTAACAAAATTTCTGCTTGCAAGTGGCTCTATTGCAGGAAATATCAAGAATATTTCAAATTACTTAATTTAATGTTACCAAATTTCACCACTCAGGCTAACTCTGTAAAAACAGGTTTACATACAAAAAAAGTTACACTGTGTCGAAAAACAATCAGGCCTTAGGTAAATTAAAATAGAAGTATAAAAGTCCCTTACCAGATTTAGGGCGGGTTTGCGCAAGGACTCACCTTTGTATTCTCGCAGCTAGAATTTAATCGCAATGACGAAGTTGTCATTGCCATGGTAACAACGTTATTTGGATTAGCTAAATTCGACGTCGTTTGAATCAATGCTTGCAGTCTTATAATCCATGACAATAAGAAAGAATTCCTCCTGACGAAATTTTCACAGTCGCTTCTGAACTCTCATTATTCAGCATTTTCATTGCGAGTCGACATAGCTAAACCCGCTGCCATGTTGGAATTTCAGATGATTTCTAGCTTCTCGCTGCGAGAATGCAAAGGCGAGTCGTTGCGTAAACCGGCCCTAATAGAGGTGGCCGAACACCTAAAAGGGAGGTCCCACCATTATATTCGAAGTGAATAAAAAACGGAGAGAAAAAAAAAAAGGAAAATTCTTTGCAGAAAATTTAAACCTGGCATATAAAATTTCTGGAAAAAATTTCATGAAAATTAGAGCTGGTAATGTGACAAGGCATGCAAATTTAGAAACAAATGTCCATGCCTTGTCAAATAACTAGCTATAATTTTTAACTAGCCAATAAAATAGCAGAACATTAGTTTTTAGGCATTTGGGCACAGATGTGTACCTGTTTTTATTTTATCATCGTATACTGAAACTCAGCATTCAACCAACCCTTTTGTTTTAACTTTTCTGTGTTTATTTGCTTTAATATAAATGTTATTTTCAAACAACATATTGCAACATTTCAACATGAATTGTCACTCTTTAGGAATACTTACGGAAAACGAAATATGTAAATGGCCGTTTATTTTTCATTGTTTACCGCAACAAATATTTTTTATTGACAGATATTCTACTTTTAAGAAAACAGTTATAGGATTAGATAATCTTGTATTAATTTTTAACATTTTTATTTTAACATGTACGGCATTTACTATTTATTTTTTAAATTTTTGTTGTTCAATTCTTTTGCTCGGGTGTTTGCTTTATAGTTGAAATAGTGGTTCGTTATTTTCTTTGTTACCCACACCTTGTTATCTCGATGTCATCAAGATAACAAGGTGTGGGTAACAATGAAAATAACGAACCATCATTTCAACTATAAAACACCCGAGAAAAAATAATTGAACAATAAAAATTATCACTTACACAACTGCAAATTTGTAGTTCATGTGGTGCTTATTTTACAGAATAAATTTAAACAAAAGGTAAATTATATGTAGCTTAAGGCAAGGCAGTTGTGAGGTTGGGGGAAAGTGAAATGTTTCATTTTACATATTTTTTAAAATAATTATTTTAGGGTCTCTCCTTTGGGAATACAATATGGAAATATCAACTTTTCCTGTTAAAGCTGATGCACACCTCTAGGATGAAAACTAAGTAGTACGCAAAATTTCAAAGCTTTAAGTGTTACTGCTTTGGAGAAAAGGAACAAGAATATGCGAAATGTTGCGCTTAGAAAAGCGTAAAAGAAAGAAGCTTTGCATCAAAATAGATCAATACATTTTTGACCTTTGGTGAAGCCACCTATAATTTACATTAATTTTATTTCACTTTAGGTGCTCAGCTATGCTGTACTTGTAAAACTAATTCTCGAATACTAATGAAAAGTCAGCACAAGCTTAGAAAATTATCCAATTTTTCGTAGGTACCAAGTTTTACACACCACAGTGATGTAAACATACTTGTTAGCACTGTGGGGTCAGCAATTTTTCAACTAGATGCAACAAAAAACTAAAAACACTATCAAAAACGCGCAGAACACTGGCTTTTTAAACAAGATGAGAGACATTGGTAGCTGTTGCCGACCTGGTGGCAAAACATGGAACAATCATCCAAGCCAAAAATCAATAAACAAGTTGCACTGGCTCCTTCCTTCACGTCTACCACGCAGTCTAATTTTCCTGGCAAGCCGGAGACGACAAAGTATCGATTTGTTACTTAAAAATTTAGCTATGTTAAATTAAGGTTTATATTGTTTTTCGCTTGTGGTCAAACATGCATACTTAAAGCTGATTTGATGAGATTTCGCGAGGTAATTGCGGTTGGGACGTATTAGTGGTTAGTGCATGTTAACGACTATTGTGACAGAATCCACTCAGGGTTGTGTTTAATAATAATCACCTTTGTGTTAGTTGTGTCACAGTGGTTTAAAGTGAGCCCGTTTAACTCAAATATATTTGACCATATTTACAGAAAATACATTCAGAACTAAAATAATCAAACTCACCAAGGCTAGGATACTTGAGCAGTTGACTGTGTGATCTGTCTGCCGGAATCATAGTTCTTGAGGGAGGTAAAGGTTCGACTAACTGCATGGGTCCTTCAATACTGTAGGAAGAAAAAAACAAGTGTAATTCATACACCAAATGTGGATGAACAACATATCAAGGTCCATCAAATGTCCCGTTAAAAACTATTCATTGACCTTAAAAAAATTAATGAAACAGTTGAATGAACCTTAGTACGTTTTTTTTGGGTTTTCTTTTAGGAAGTATCCAAATAAAACCCTTCTAAACAACCCCCAATCCCTCTAGTGCACTGCAGATTTATCGGGACGTTCAATACTGTCTCTGGATTCAACAGTGCTAAGAGTTTGTAGCGCCATTGGTACAGTATTAGCACTTTATACTATTAAGGTTCAGTGTGTAACCTACTATAAAACCAACATTCTTGCCATTTACTACTTCCATCCTTTTTTTGAAATTATTTGTTTACCCTGGAGAATTGCTGGTAATAATTAAGCTTGTTGAAAGGTGTGGGAATGCACATTGCATGTGATGATCAATGCAGGATGCCTGTTCCCCGACTTTATAGATGTTTTGACGTCCATTTTCGCTTAACCCTTTCACATTTGTAATGTGTGAAAAAGTTAGCAACGTTTTCAATCTGATAATGAAACAAAATACGTAAATAACGGAAGTTGAAAGTTGTGAGGTGTTCCCGAAAGGATCAACAGCTTATCGGGTTGGACAGTGCCAGACGTCATTTCACATAATGTAGGCAACTGCGGGTTTAAAAAAAAAACAACCTTTGGTAGGCAGTGGGACGAGTGAATGAAAGAGCATAAAAATAAACAATCAAAGGTACTATTTTCAATAGAAGTTATAAAACGGGGGCACTATTTTCTTAACGCCTTCCTAAAAAGGTCAGAAAGAATCTGCGCTTTAATCAGTGTACGGCAATTATCGAACAACCTTGTTTAAATGACTAACCATGATTTTATCTACCCACGGGAATTAAAAATAGAAGGGGAAGAGCAAACACATGGCACAAGTGCCCCAATGAGTGGGCACTGTTGAGCAACAAGACAAAACACTGATTTTACCATATGTCAGAACATTGTTATTTGTATCTAGACGTAGGTAACAGGTAAGTTGGCCTTTAACTAAGTGATTTCTTTGCCCTTGAAAAGGGTATGAGCATTTTTATGAGCAGCGTGTGTGAGCATTAAGTCAGTTTGAGTCATGGTTGATAAACATGGATGAGTGAGTTAATCACTCATTCCATTTCATTTTTTGTTCTGAATATTTTTTCTGAATAATGTAGTTATTTTTTTCGGAAGTCAATCAAATGTTCATATTAAAAATGACATGTTTTGTTTGAAAAACCCCAGAACCACTCTACTAATTTTATTGATTTACGAACTTCATGCAAATATACAGCGTAAAATCAAGAAGGCAAATTTGAAATGATTCACAGAACGAGTTCAGAAGTTATTGCGGTAGCAGACAGTCAACAACACTGAATGAAAAGATCATTTGCTACTTTTTACACCAGGTGTCACTAAAAATTAGAATAACCAGTGGCTTTGGTTACACCTAGATACTGCAAAAGATCTTTTTGGAAGTTTTAATTTGTGTTATCTTACCTGTCTCGTTCTTCTAGTTCGACCGAACTGCTATCTGCAGCCCAAAAAAAAAAAAACTCTATATATATAATTACACATATAACGAAACCATATAACTGAGTGTACACTAAAATTTGTTAGAACACAACGATAACACGGCAACAAAAACAACTTCCTGTTTTGTTAAGGTTACCTTTTTTCTGCTAAACTGACCACAGCATCCTGCTAGTGGATATACATTAGCAATAGGCCAGGGAAGGGAATTCCCAAATTGCTTACATGTCAGCTTTAGTAAATTGATTTTTGTTTAATATTGTCTTGAAAATCTTCTATGTTGCTAATGTTTGCTGGAACCCACGGCCAATTAAGTCTTTATCCGTTTAATGTCATAGGTTAAATTATCTATGAATTGTAATTTCATTCGTGCCGCCGGTTAGGGAAATTTGAAATGGGGAAAGATCGACCCCTCAAGGCTTGTCTCCCCAACATGGAACTTAAAATGCTTATATTCCGATCTGGCCAACAATTACGGCAATTCGATCAGTATTCTAAGGTTTTTATGCGAAATGATATGACAAAAATGCAGTTAAGTGATGATAGAGAATTGCGCGCGGAGGTGGCTTCACGCCGTAAAAGGGGGGAAAATGTAGGTATTAGAAATAACAAAATTGTTCCGTTGAAATCAAACAAATCCCTTGCCACAAACCAAAACCCCGCACCCCTGACTCCCGTTGACCAGTCCAACTTCCCCCCTTTGCTTCCGAGTCAATCGACGATTTCAACGATCGTTCCATCAAAGCAAAGCCACCCCAAGCGAGATTTTTTACCCGCCCAAAACCAAACGAAGTCAAAACCTCTAACACGCCAGAGTGTAAGGTCAAAATAATGTACACAAATGCAGATTCTCTGGGAAACAAGTATGCCGAAACTGCCGCTATTCTCGCGATACATCAGCCTGACATTTTTGCAGTAACCGAAACCTGGTTTTCGTCTCAAACAACACCGCCGTCATACCCCGGTTACGTGATGGCGGCGCGCGCCGATAAAATTGGTCACTACATCGGAGGCACGGCGATTTTTACAAAAAATGTCTTCACTTCAACCCAAGTTAAAACTGACTCTTCGTATGATAGTGCTTCTTGTATCCAGATTGTACTAAACAAATTAACATATACCTTCTGTGTTATTTATAGATCACCAAACTCTCCTGCTGAAAATAACGCTAAATTACTAACAGTTTTGCAAAAATTGCCCCTACAAAATCTAGTCGTAATTGGTGATTTTAATTACCCAAATACCGATTGGGATCGAATGACGGCCGATGCCTATGGAGCTCCGTTTTTAGAAACTATCCTTGACTTAAATTTGACTCAGATGATCCAATATCCCACCAGGGGAAATTCTAAGCTTGACCTAGTATTTGTTTTGCACCCCGAGATCGTGCAACAAATTGACCATCTGGGTAAACTTGCAAAAAGTGATCATGATATTCTGTTAATAACCACCTCCATAAGCCACGCTAGAATACTTAAATCTGTTGTGCGTCATAATTTCTCTGACCGCTGCTTTTCAATTTTTATTGAAGGCAACAAATCTGCTATTGATATGTGGTGCACTTTTAATAATAAAATTAATTCCTTTTTAAACGAATGTAGTTTTGTTCACTCCAACACGGCACGCTCTCAGCCTAAATGGTTATCACAAGCCACCATCAAACTCTTAAAAAAACGTAACCGTTTTTGGGCTAAATATCGTTCTACCAAAAAACACCAGTATTATGATGAGCATGAAATTTTAGCAAAAAAAATTAAACGTGACATCCGACGTGAAAAAGAACAGTTTGAAAAAAATCTTGCCTTATCTTCAAAATCTAACTCCAAAGAATTCTACCAATATGTTAAAAGCTCGCAAAAATCACAGATTTCCATTGGGCCTCTCAAAAATGCTGCAAACCAAAAAATTTGTGACCCACATCAAATGGCAGAGTTGTTAAGCGAAACCTTTAAGGAAAACTTCGCACCCGCCCCTGTTGGTTATCGAATTTTGCCTCCCATAATTATGCCACCTATTTGTATACCTCCATTACTGTTCACCGAGGAAAATTTGGTTAGGGCTTTTACTAAGCTTACTCCAGGCAAATCTACAGGGCCAGACAAAATCTCCGCAGATTTTTTAATTAAATACCAAAATAAACTAATACCAACTCTTATCAGGCTATTTAATAAATTTCTTGCAGAAGGGTTCGTCCCCTTCGAATGGCGTCACGCACATGTAACGCCAATCTACAAAAAAGGCCCTCGACATGACCCATTCAATTATCGACCTATTAGTATTACATCACAATTAGGTAAACTTTTCGAATCTGTCTTGTATAACCACATTTTCAAATTTATTGAAGAAAATAAATATCTCAGCCAGACTCAACATGGATTTAGGCCAGGTCACTCCACAGTTACTAACCTTTTAAGTTTTTATGCTAATTTCTACCCTCTTCTCGATGACAATATACCAGTTGACATCTTTTATATGGATGTTATTAAAGCCTTTGATCAAGTCCCGCACGATTTTTTAGCTCAAAAATTAAAAACATTTGGAATCCTGGGGCCTATTTTGAACTGGATTACAAACTGGTTGTCTAAAAGAACGCAAGCTGTCGTTATCGGGGGTTGTCACTCTAAAACTACTCCTGTCACTAGTGGAACTGTTCAAGGTTCGGTACTTGGCCCTTTACTTTTTTTAATATATATTGACGACTTTGGAAGTGATACAACAGCACCTATGGTTAAAATTGCCAGATGATTCAAGTTAAGCACTGGTTTACAATCACCTGAATTTTCAACCCTTTTTCAATCTGATATCAACAAATTGTATTCATGGAGTATTAAATGGGAACTTTCTATACACCCTAAAAAATCTCTCATCTTACATTTAGGCTACAACAACCCACATTGCATTTACTATTGGGGTACTGCTGAACTACAGTCAGCAAACCAAGTTACTGATCTTGGTATTTTAATTGAAAGCGATCTTAAATTTTCGGCTCATATAACCAAAGTTATCACCAAAGCAAATTCTACCTCTATTTTAATTAGTCGTACCATTGCGTCACGCCAACCGGAAGTTTATTTCAAACTTTTTTTATCTTTAGTCCGACCTATTATAGAATACGCTGTTGACTTTTGGCAACCTCATTTGAAAAAAGACCTTATTGCCCTCGAACAAGTACAACGACGTTTTACCAAACGTGTTCTTAACTTTTCTAATTTTACTTATGAACAGCGCCTACAACTACTAAATGTGCCATCATTATGGTGGCGCTTTTTTCGAGGAAGTATTATTACTCTGTACAAAATTTTGCAATTAAGCTATGGTGGGCCTCCTCTCAAAAATAAACTCCACCTACAAACATATAAGGCTACACGTGGTCATCAACTCAAGCTTGAATTTCAATATCATAAACATGAATGGGCACGGCATACTTTTTTCTCACGTTTACTCTGCATTTGGAATGGCCTACCAGAGTTGGTTGTAATGGCCCCATCTGTTAATAGCTTTAAAAACAGTTTTGATAAACACATCAGTCTTGTGGCACCACACCTTACTGTTTTTTATTACTCTTGTTAATCCAATTCTTGTATATATTGTTAAATGAAATTCAGCCAGGCCTAATGATGTTGTAAATTTCATTTTCCTATTATGCATAGCCACAGTAATTTATTTATCTATTATTATTTTTTTATTTTTTTTATCACTTTTGTGTTTTGTGTATACATACACTAGTTCTATGAATTTAAAAACACTAAATTAATATTAAGTGTTCTGTGATTTAGCATTGTTATTTATATACTAAAAAAAAAAAAAAAAAAAAAAAAAAAAAAAA
>JAHWFP010049570.1:228-12421 GCA_023313725.1 Lithobius niger | reverse complement strand
AAAAAAAAAAAAAAAAAAAAAAAAAAAAAAAAAGAGAGAATATATATATATTATCGACGGTGTATTTGTAAGTCGGAAATATTAATTTGTATTGTTCCGGTATATGTTCGATTATTAATTTTTTGTATTTTATGAAGCCCCCTGTCTTGTAATGCCCAGCCTTGGGCGATTAGACGGTCAATAAAAGTTAAATTACTGGTTCCTGCCACTAGAACCTTCTAGAAGTTTCAGTTAGCTTTCGGGCCAGCCACTCAGCTGGTCCTCTTCGACCCCTGCTAGTTAGGGGAATTTTTACCTTGAGTAGGCCTGTTTTTACGAACCCTTAGTTACGGTAGTTTCCATGGTTAGGCCTAAGGTAAGCAAGAGTTGCTTTTGGTCCCAAACCTAAAGTTCTGGTATTATAAGGTTTGCGGTAGCGTTCCATTCAAACGCTTAATAACAGTCATTATCCAATTACCTGCAATTAAGGATAATTACCGCATTCGAGAAGCAAGGAAGTTGGAAACATTGGCCAAGCCATCGAGCGCCAAATAAAGCAACAAGTTACCATAAGAACTGAGATTCCATTTTTGTGTAAAATTGTATCCTATAAAATTGTAACGTTTTGAAGCCAATGGACAGACACTCGCAAAAGGTTGCTACAAGCGGCGGAGACGCTCTTGGCCGGCATGTGGGATAAATTCGTTTGCTCGTATAAATTCATGTTTGTAAATATCGTTGAAGGAGAAGAAGTAAATTCTATTATTTTTTTTTCAATCGAGAGTCGACTATTGAATTTATAATATATAAAACAGCTCAGTCCTTTCATCTAGCACTTGATAAGTTGATGTTGTGCACTTGACATTAAATAGTGGCTGCTGTTTGTTTACAATGTTGCTCTGATAACGCCTTATTAAATGAAAGAGCTTGGCTGTACTAAATTTGAAGGTGTCTTATTTTGGCTAATACATCTTTTAATTAGGCAACGTGGTAAACTTGTTTGTGAAACCTAGAATTTAATAGCCTTTTTTTGTTTTGCAAATATGGGAAATCTAAGGGATTTTTTTTTGTGTATTGTTGAATATCTGTAGCTTTTCCTAAAGATTCTGTGGCAATATTTCTTAAAACAGTTCAATCTTTTAAAATAGGTCCGTAAATTCATGTTAATGCACATTGTAGCATTGATGAAAGTTTGTTCACATCGTTCACAAAATTCATCTATCTTTGGCTGATGCATTTGCAGAATCCTACAAAACGGACCGTAGAAAGAGCTATGCGAGTCGACAGGAAAAACTAATAGCATTTTTATGTACATTCTACAAACTTTTTTAAGATGGTGAATTTTAACTAATCATATTTGGCGAGACTAAATTACAGTGAACCCAGGTTAATTAACACTTACTAACGAATTTCTATAAATAACTGCTGAATCTAATTTAACCTGTGGATGAGAGCACTTGCAGGTAGGAAGCGGAGGTCGTCCTACTGTCAGGCTCTGTAGTGACTCACATTCTTTTATTTATTGTAAAAAAAAGTTAATAAGTTTGAACTTTAAGCTTGAGTGATGTTTGCCACTGATGTGGAGCTTACTGGAGTCCACTATCAACTGCTTGCAGTGCTTGATAACAAAGTAGGATAAGCTTAACAACGTTGTATAAATTGTGAATCCTTTTGCACCTTTTAGGGTTTGACTTCAAATACTTAAGTATATTGATGCCAGCAGACAATAAACGTTGTTACTTTTTTTATTGCTTCATTTGTTAAGAATCGTCGCTACGTGAAACATTTGGTACGCAATTCTGTACGAACTTTAACTGTATTAATTGATGCCGAAATTGAAATTGAAATAAGGCCAAAGTCACGAAACACTTGTATACAGTGGAATGTTGAATCCGATGTTGCTTTTGAAGGAGATTAATGAACAATCTATGATAATGCAGGATTGTTGACCCTGTGTCGGCTTAATTATCACCAACTTGCCACTAATGGTCTTAAAGTAGTTTTTGACGTTTAAAGTCATACAATTTTTAAGTTTGCTGAATGTATTTTAACGAATTATCACGTAAAAGAATCCAGTTTAATTTGGGAGTTTCAAATTAGCACCTGTAATTTTTTATTTTATTTTGTGTACAACGATTTAGCGATAGCTTATTTTTCCAAGTTTAGTAAAGTTACTGTAGATTAACATTTGTGCACATGCTATGGTTTTGTTTTTATCACTCCGTATAGTGCCACGCCTAAAGAATGGTAAAAATAAGCCTTTTCCACAAAAGATGGGAGCCTTCTGACTGGGCAAAAAAAACTTTCAAGGCATGTAACATGAGGAGCATGCATACAAACAAGATGAGAATGATACAATAAAACCTTGAAAACCTGGTTGTACCCAACAGAACCAAAAACTTACAATATATACACAAAATCTAAAATCACAAGCTCTTGTTTATATAATAAAAGGAGTGAAACCAGTCAGAAATCATATCGAACAATTCGTACCCGTGTTGAGAGTTAGTAAATTTTATGCTTACGCGCTATTTTAATCAATGGAACTCGCGCTGAAAGTCTTTATCGGTAGCTGATTCACGTTCGAAGTCATTATTTGTACCAGTACGTTAGCCAGAGCGATTTGAGAAGCATTTTAGCAGAGAAATAAAAGCGCTGGCCATAACCAGAAGTTAGACTGGGGTAGCCAAGACCAAAAAGCTTCTCCGATCGCTCAGGACAACGTAGTGGTACAATTAATGACTTCAAACGTGAGACAGGTTAACAGTAAAGACGTTTAGCGTGGATTACCAGTGATTATAATAGTGACTATTTAAAAAAAAAACCGGATTGTACTACGATACGACTTCTAGATGGTTTCGCCCTTTTCATTGTATACTTGCGGAGTCGTCTCGCTCCCCTCCCCCCCAGTTAATTTGCCGTTCGGTCGGTAGACGCCGTCGTATGTTCGCGCTGCTGGCCGTTGCGTTCCGGCTGCAGCTACTATCTCAGCAGGCCTTGGCTGCTACTTTTATAATTTGCCGTTCCGTCGGTAGATGGCGGAGATGGCATCGTATGTCCTGCTTGCTGCAGATGGAGATTGCTGCTGCGCTGCCGATGACAGCGTTTCGCATCTTGCGTAATTATATATATACATATAGACTGTATCGATGCAGCGAGCATGCGACGGATGACAAGTCCCTGCGTGCAGAGGGCTTTCTTTTGCTGCCTACCCAACGCTCGCAATACTTGTTTGGCTTCAAGCCATTACCTTTAATGCCTATCGAACTGATAGACGAATACTAACAAAGCTCTCTCATCTAGGCAACGTAACATCGCCATTTCAACAGATTCTCATTACAAAAGAAACATTCTTAAGCGTTCAAAAAGCACGTAGAAACAACACAAAACACCACGACCTAATAAAAACAAACGTATCAGCACTCCCTATCCAAACGGGATCAAAGAAAGCCGGCAGACGTGACAACAAACGATACCAGCCAGTGCACAGGAAATCAGGGCTCGGGTCCGAAACACCCCCTCCATCGTTATTTCCCTCCTATGAGGACACAGCACGTTCACTATGCATACACGGCACAGCACGCATGAGGTGCATACGGAAAAAGGCATTCATTGTAAAAACACAAAATAAATAAAGCCTAGAAATCAGCTTACGTGTCCCCCACAACGTGTTCTCTAATCAACTCATGCATATTTAATGAAGGAGCCGACAGACGAGGACGCCCCCTCCCCCATGGCTCCCCTTCAAAAAAGCGCAAAGGCAAATAATTAGGCCACACAACAGATAGTGACTGACTTGCGCGTCACTAACATAGTAAGCCGGGCTTGATTTAGATTGGTTCTTCGTATGCTGATCCTCAAGCCGTGGTCTTATTGATAATGCCGACGAGGTAACGGCACGGCTGAAAGAACAAATTTATTGCATCGCGACACCCAATCCCTGTCGGTTGGCATGCCCACATTCACAAAGGGGAGCAGGATGTGTGCATGAACAACCTGGCACGCAAGAATAGAACGTCATTTTGTTGGTTTTCTCCGTGTACCTCTCGGCTATGGAGACGGCAACAGACTCATCCAAACGAGAGGGTCTTTGCAGTAATCACAAACAATGCGAAGCTTCAAGCTCAGTATACCATGCGTGTAGAAGGAGCGTGTTTGCGTTCGAAGCAATATAACTCCACTCTACTGAAAACGAATTTAGTCGAGTTTTTTTTTTCTGTATATGTGTAGCTTGCTTTTTTATTTTATGGTTGCGTACTTTTAAGCTGTAACACGCACGTCAAGAAACATTGTAACTTGGGTAAAACACCAATAAGTACGGATGCTTATTACGTAGACCTATTTACGTTGCCTTTTGGCCTTAAATGTCAGACCGCCTTCCTATTGCCTTCCTTTCGTTTTGACCTGGTACGTGTCGCACAAATAGGCATCCCTCCAGTAGCGGTTTGAAAGTATGTATATATGTATATGTGTGCGTGTTAAGTGCTGCCTTTTGGCCATGCCAGAACTTCGGCTTTTAGTTTCGGCCTTAGGACTTTGGGCTTTGGTTTTAATTCCACACTCAGGTTTGCATCCATTTAACAGTTCGAGCCCATTTAGCTTTCCGTCCTATTAGTATATCGAATTATAATGGATGGTTTTCTATGCAATACCATGATCATAACATGTATTTATTTTCTGCTTGCCCTCCAAGCTTGCGATGTAGTTCCACTCAATGGATTAGTTCGGATTACAAAAGGGGTCAGCTGCACTCACAGTGAAGTGTACTCACGTGGTCAGCTGCACTCGTGCATGTCCGATAAAACTGAAAAAATAGGGATAGCATTCACGCATATAACAAGCTACCAAATACAATACTGCTCCGGTTTGAATATGGAGCACTTGGCAGTGCTCAATAAGAACTGTGGGGGTGAGTCATCATGCTTCGTCCAGATTGATAAACGTCCGACTTTATCAAAAGTGGCCTTGCCAAAAATGCCCCACTGGGTACTCTCATCCGACGTACGGGCTTCAGTTGAGCAAGATATTTATAACCCATTGAGAGTTTGAGAACACGTTGAGGTCGTTTCGGCTACGAGGTCTATAACCATTTGCTTCACCGGATGAGGCAGCCTCCCCAGTCAGAACGACCGGAAACTTACTGACAGAAAATACAGCAAAAAACCAAAAACGAGAACATGTTGCGCATAAATAACATTGAGGAATATTGTGTGTTTTACTACAGAAAACAATTGAGGTGTCTTTATGGTCTTATCTTCACTGCATTGGTGAAAATCGGAAAACTAAAGAGTCATTTGACACTTCCAACTGCTATGATCGATTACAAATGCATGGTAACAGAAAGGAAAGCAAGAGAAAGTCAGTTGCCTCCACTACTAACTTAACATTCTGACTCGGTTCCGAGTCATTTTAAAGAGTGAAACAAGAATAATTGTAACAAATTTGTAAAAGTCATTAAATGAAAAGATGAAAATACCCATCTTCACCAAAAGAAACTGGCTAGGACAGTCAATACGGACAGAACCATAAAAAAAATAATAAAGAGCTCGGAAATTAAAAACTGGTGATAGACCAGCATCCGTGCTCTTGGTCAACTGAGGTTGCCGCCTGTGGTAGCCTACAGCACAAATCGAATTTTTTCTTTCTTTTTTTACAGTTCTGTCCATTTTGACGGTTCTAACCAATCTCGTCTGGCGAAGATGGAAGTTTTTATCTTTTCACTTATGACTTTCGCAAATCATTGACATTATTCTTGTTTCACTCTTAAAAATAACTGAATTGCGTAGAAAAGAATAAATAGTTTTATTGTTTATATGTTCACTTTGCTGGCTTCTCCTACACCACAACGCAAGTTCTCTCGCCTTTTAATTACATTCTGCTTACTCAGGGCTTTTCAGAGAACCTGTATAGGTAAGGGCACGTTTACGACCCCACTCGCTTTTGCATTCTCGCAGCTAGAAGCTAGAAATCACCTCAAATTCCAACATGGCGGCGGTTTTATGTCTGCCGCCTCGCAACGAAAACAGCAAATAACGTGAGTTCAGAAGTGTTGGGAAAATTGTTTCGTCATGAAGAATTCTTTATATTATTGGCACGGATTATAAGACTGCAAGTATTCACTCAAACGATGTCGGATTTAGCTAATCCATTTACCGTTGTTACCATGGCAATGTCACCTTTCCCATCGCGATTGAGTTCTAGCTGCGAGAATGCAAAGGCGAGTCGCTGCGTAAACGCGCCCTACTAATGTGTTGCTAGGTATCAACTTACATTTCCCGGGAGCACGGCGACATCTGATCATCAAGATGATTACACCACAAACTGCTAAAATCAAGATGATCACTCCACCAATGGCTGCGGATACTTTCATGATGCTATCATCACCCAGTGTCTCCAGCCAGCCAAGAGTCCCTGTGTGAATAAAAAATAAATAAAATTAATAAACGTAATAATAATAAAGTTGCACAAGTTTCTCATGAGTTACCTGTCAACACACCAGGCCGTGAACATAAATAGAAAACAGTTAATATTGACGCAGCACAATTAAAACTGCAGAGGTAGTACAATACAAACAATATCTAGTCGTTATTTTTGTGCCCTCTTCACGGTACACAAGACTAACACTAAGGATGCATCATCAAATTTTGAACGAGCTTGTGAGTACCAGGACGTTTATTTCAAATGATTATGCTTCCTGCCGTAAGTTATGTGGTCGATTTATTCCCTCACACCAGGTTACAATAACTAAGTTTTAACTTCTTTTTTTTTTCAATAGTGCATTAGCTAAAATATAAAGAAAGCTATTATTTCAAACAGCGATTACCTCCTCATTTTCAGTACGTAAGAGCCGATTTCCTTTCGTTCGATTTCCTTTAGTTTTCTTCATTAACAGTTGACGATTTTCTTTTAACTTATGTACCAGCAATGGATTTACACAATAACAATCGGTATCAAACTGGTGCGTGCAGTATGGAGAAATAGGATAAAAACACTGTAGCCAGCAGCACAAGCGAGTAAAAACAAACCCTTATATCTTGCTATTGAAGGTGTCAAGCACGCGAGGTGTAATAAAAAATAAGGTAAGGTGTTTTTACTTTTTTGCGCTCTGATGAAGGTATCGCATGCATGACATCTCCGATACCGAAACACAAGATTCTGTTTTTGCTGGCTTGTGCTGCAGGCTAGTGTTTTTATCCCAGTTCAAACAATAAAAAAATGTGATTTCAGAATAAAAGATTTAAAGCCTTGGTACCAGGTCTCAGTAAAACTAAACATTGGCCAATTACAATAATGTAATCATAAATAATAATAACTTAATTTACAAGCCACTAAAAGATTCGGCCCTTTCAGTTGAACTTAATATGTTAGTTTAATTCTACTTCTCCAAAGCACAATTTCTGATTGAATGTGAAGTCACAGTAAATGGCGCACCACCACATCACTCTTAGAATTCTAACGTACCAAAACATCCTCCAAAAACACCACTCAAAGGCAATGAACTCCATTTTGCTGCAAGCAAACTACACCCGAGACCCCTCGTGTTCCCCTCCCCTAAGAATACCCATATCGTCTATTTTAAAGGGCTTGGGGAGTCACAGAGAATGCCCTCAATCCCCTCCTCTCACTCTTTTCAAAGTCTCACCCGAGATGTCGAGGACACAAGTCGTCGAAGAGCCCAGGGAATTGTTGGCCGTACAGTAGTATGTGCCGTAGTACTGAGGGCTGTTCGGAACGCTCAGAACGCTGTGTAGTCCATCGAGCCGGACCGCTTCGTCCAGGGTCACATTGTCCAGCACCCACGCGAAGTCGGCCCTCGGAGGATTGGCCAGGGCCTCGCAGATCAGCGTGATGAGTCCAGTGGGATCCGGGCGTTGGTACATGCGACACTCGGGCTTATCTGTAGAAAAAAGACGAAATAGCAAAGGTTAAAAGAAAAGACATTTTAAAGTGTTGGGTAAATGCCACTGGGCAATAAATTCCATGAGGAATGGGGAAAAAAAAAAAGAGATGCACTTCAGTAGCAAACAAATAGAAAGTGCTAAATTAATTTACAAAATAGTAGTGACTAATCACAGGAAGCAATGCGAAATAATGCTAACCAATAACATCAGGAATCCCATACAAGAATGTTAATGGTTCCAACTCGGAACCTGTTCAATAATGGAGGTAAGTCGAGTTACCCAGTATTTACTCAAAACGTCATATTTTGATTCTCTGTGCCCTTGTCGAATTCTGATTCACTGTGTCAGCTGCGAGCAATGGGGCGCAGATTCGATAGGAGTCTTGGTCCCGTCGGTACATCTCTGGCTTCTTACAGACCCGGGTTTCATCCTGTTGGAAGGAAAGTGTACACGTATGGACTTTTCTCTGGTTGGTTGTTTCCAACCCACCTGTTAATTTTACCGCTTTTCCTGTGCACCATCATACTGATGTCGGTGCTGCTTTAGTTTCAAACAACAATCATAATAATAATATAATAATAAATCAAAGTTTGTCGCAGTAGCAACGGGTCTGGCAAACGTCTTTAAAAGATAAGAAATTAGTTACGTTGAATTTCAACAATAAAATAAAATGAAAAAATAAATAGAATAAAACAAAGGCCGGGAATGTGGAATAGACGGAGGTGGGGCTGGGGACACGCATGCCTTACCACCAAGGTTAGACCTGCCGGGGACTCGTTGGTCCCCGATGGCATCGCCAAACGTGTAGGTAATTCAGGGGAAGGATGGCCACGGTGCACACAAGGGAATGTTTAAATAATGAGGCTAAACATAAAATATTAAAAAATCGTTGTAAACTTGCTAAAAAATGTATGTTGTAAAAAGTAAAAAGCAAATGCATCCACATACTGGGATAGGTCAAAATCAAATTGTTAAAAAAAAATTACATAAAAAATTTACATCATTTCATATTGACGATCCTTGCAGAAAAACACTTGTAACAATGTTGCTAGTTCCAGTTAAGAGTCGTGCTTTGTTAACGAATTGTAAAAGAAATTGCTTGCTAATTATTTTGTGAAATATCGGCAATTGTACGATATATATATAGACATCTCGATTGTAGAACGAAACTTCTGTTTTCTGCAAGCCAACACTTCGCTCCCAACCACCTCAACATGCACGTATACGCTTTCTTCTTTTCCATCTTACACTTTCATTTTATCCTCAACAAATATTTCAATATCCATCAGTGTTTTTGACACATTATTACCGTGTCGACTAATGGAAAAATTGAAAAATTGTTTCTGGACCCAAAGCAATTCATCATTCTGTCAGGCAGCATTACAAAACCAGTCCACGTTCTTATGCAAATCGGTAGCGGCCACCCCTGCAAAAAAAGCCACTATCTGTAACCCCCCAAAACACGATCATCTGCAACCGGAGAGCCAGCAAAATTGACGGACCGTGAAATTTCTGAATTAAGATGCCGACATCTTTTTCCTCCCCTTCCTATTCCGACTAGTTTTCGTTTGTTTCCCTGTCCAGCTTCCGCTACGCACGGATGAACACATGAACCATCATCACGTGTAAATGCGCATCACTGAGACTTGGTACAACATTCAGCAGCCCGGAGGACCTTTTCGGAGCAGCATAAAAAATATCTTAAAACTTGTCCTTTACAAGGATTATTTTCTTGTTCTGTTCTATTGACCATCTTCACACACATTACTTACATGCAGACGCGCACACAATGCAGTTGAACGCCATATCGGAGCTCACAACGCTCCATCATCAGGCTACAAAAAAAAAAACCCACAAGGCTTACGTATGGTGGCCCACGAGCGCCACAACACTTTTTACCTCACAAAGAACAAAATTGGCGTTTTCATTTGCACATTTTAATTCAAACGCGAATTCAAAACGCAAATTCAAAATCGAAAAGCAAATTCAAAACAAAAATTCAAAATCAAAACACAAATTCAAAATCAAAACACAAATTCAAAATCAAAACGCAACGTAAAATCAAACCGCAATTTCAAAATCAAAATGCAATTTCAAAATCAAAATGCAAAATCAAAACGCAAAATTAAAACAATTTCAAATTCAAAATGCAAAACCAAAACACAATTTTGAAATAAAAATGTAAAATCAAAACGCAATTTCAACATCAAAACGCAACTTCAACATCAAAACGCAAATTCAAAACCAAAACGCAAAATTAAAACCCAATTTCAAAATCAAAACGCAAATTCAACTTCAAAACGCAAAATTAAAACCCAATTTCAAAATCAAAACGCACAATCAAAACGCAAAACCAAAACGCAAACTTAAAATCAAACGCAATTTCAAAATCAAAACGCAAAATAAAAACGCAATTTCAAAATCAAAATTCAATTACAATTCACGATTTTGCATGTGGCCCAAGAGCGCCATCCGTTGCTTATCCAATGGGTGGCGGCCGAGGTCCACCAAGGAAATGCCAACGGCAAATTCAAGCTTGGCAGTTTCACTTTTCGTTTGGGCGCTGGCCCACAAGTGCCATCTTAACTAGGCCAATCACTTAAGTAGAACACAAGAGAGAAAGTCAACCTGAATTAGGTGTTTGCACTAACTTTCAAGGTCGCATCACGTATTATGGCACCAGGAATCTTTTATAAAACCTTATTTGCCGAATAAATAAATCTCGAACCAACGCAGTTTTTTATTTTTTGTTATTTAGCTCTATATTTCCACCTTTTCCTTTTCTCATCCCCTTCCCCTTGTTGCGTTTGCCATAATATGTGTTGCTCACATTCTGATGCAATATTAGGGTCACCCCCCCCCCCCCCACCTAAAAATTGGAAAAAATTCAATTTTTTCAACATTAGCGTGACAACGTGCTTGCCGTACTATCAGTTACGTTCTTAAGAAGCATTTACTCCCATATTTTCGAAACCAATTAGGGACCGTTCATTATTTATCAACTGGGGTGAGCTGTTGGATTGTCACCAATATAAAAGAATCATGACTCCCTAGGCGCTTAAGTGTTGATTTTTTTTTGGTAACTACCCCCGCCCCCGAAAAAAAATATACTAAAATTTTCATATTCATGAAATGAGTGAACGAAACGTACCAGACCTACTTTAATATGCTGAGCTAAATAAATTTATCTTGTTAACATTCTATTACTTGCTGTGAACTTCCATTTTCAGTTTCTCATTTATAAAGAAATGTCAATATAATTTTCGGGGGAAAAAGATAAAAATCGTTTTATTTAGCATTCTTCGAACAAAATGCTAACAAGATCAGTCTAACAAGAAAAAAGTATGTAAGGCTTAATACTAACAATAATTTTAAAGTGAAAAAACAATCAAAATTATTAAAATCAGAAGTGAAACAAGGGAAAAAATCATGTTAGGAATAGTGTTAACGTTAATTAATATTAAGGCGTAAAAAACAATTTCAAAATTTGTGAAATAACACGAAAAAGTGTGTAAGGCGTGGTGTTAACAACAAGTTAAGAGAAATCCATAAAACCACTGAAACAAAAAAGTACGCAAAAGTAGGCTAAGTTATAATTAATAACGCTAATTTTGAGCTTTGTCAGGTTGTTGCTGTTCGATTTCTGCATCTGTTATGCTTTGTGTTAGTATTACGCCTTATGGCACACACTTTTTCTAGTGTCTCAGTGAGTTTAATGTTTATATTTCTTTCTGAATTAATTTCTGAAATTTCTGAATTAAGATGCCGACATCTTTTTCCTCCCCTTCCTATTCTGACTAGTTTTCGTTTGTTTCCCTGTCCAGCTTCCGCTACGCACGGATGAACACATGAACCATCATCACGTGTAAATAAATGCTCATCACTGAGACGTAGTACAACATTCAGCAGCCCGGAGGATCTTTTGGGAGCAGCATAAAAAATATCTTCAAAACTTGTCCTTTACATGGATTATTTTCTTGTTCTGTTCTATTGACCATCTTCGCAAACATTACTTACATGCACACGCGCACACAATGCAGCAGAACGACATTTCGGAGCTCACAACACTCCATCAAACTACAAATAAAAAAAACCTACAAGACCTAAGTATGGTGGGGGTGGGGGAGATGAGGCTTAATGGCGCGTCGACAGCTTGGTCATTAGCGCCAACCAAATTATGGTGGCCACGAGCGCCGCAACACTTTTTACCTCACAAAGAACAAAGTTGGCGTTTTATTTGCACATTTTAATTCAAACGCGAATTCAAAACGCAAATTCAATTTCTAAACGCAAATTCAATTTCTAAACGCAAA
>JAHWFP010049567.1:14440-45701 GCA_023313725.1 Lithobius niger | reverse complement strand
TAGGCAACAAAAACTAAAATTAACCAGGTGCAGGCCCTGGTATTGTAGTCTTTTTATTGCCGACGAAAATATACATTACCTGATTTTAAGGAGACTTTGTCACCTTGGAGGAGGGCTAGGTGCAAGCCACCCGCGTTACGATCCTGGTGAAGACAACTCAAAAATCCTCAACCACGCATCCCTCTGTTAATTTGAACTTGTAATCCAAGGGCAAGGTGGTGCACCTTGGGCGAGGGAGGTTGGACTGCAATCCTTTTAGTAGAATGGTAGCAATGGCTAATATCAAGGTAAAAAAGGAGACTGAAGTAAGGGCAAAGCTACCGTAGTCAAGGCGTGTAATCATGCAACTAAGCAAATCGGCCTACCTTGTCAGGGATGTCTTCGGCGGAGTAGGAGTTGGCAGGATGGATGAAGTTGGAGAACTGAAGCACGTCACGTCACAAGCGGTGTACTGTGAGCAAGAACTGGAGTAACGTTGTCGTGGATAAGTTAGAAAGTTGAAAAGTGAATTTATAGACACAAGGAATAAAGTAGGCCTATGGAATGAGACGGAGTGGTATGGAGCACAGATCCTGAATAGAGATGGTTCCAGATAGGGCAAGCCGGAAAAACTGAAAGGATGTGCAGATTGTTCCGAAAGTTTTGACTCTTTCAGCTTCTTCTTCTTGCGTTGCGGGGTTCCTCAGGTTGTGAAAAACACTGAAACAGGTCCCTCGCCGACTCCAGATGAGAGCGAAGAAAGACTGCGGAGTATGGCAGTTATTGTGGAAACACTCGGAAGCCTATTGCTACTCCTCTTGCTCTTTTTCTGCAGGGGGAGCAGGGAGGATCTCTGGAAGGTTCCGTGTTTTGGGAGTGAATGCCATAAAAAACAGGGACAAAGTCTGGGGCATCATCGTACTGCCATACGGAGTACGATGAGAGGCCAGAAAAGGATGGGGATTCCGCGGCTTGTGACCAAGAAGTTAGAACCCCAGCCTGTTTAGGGACAGGAGGGTCATCGTCTGGCGTGAAGGATTGCCTGGCCGTAGCTGAAGGGTCCTTAAATGGTGGTCTAGAGGTTAAGGTGCTGTCCTATACAGTTCCGGGATTGGTGGAGACGGTGTTCGTTCACAACGCAGAGGCGGAGCCAACGTGGAACGAATGGTGATTGAAGAGGGGGCGTTGTGCAGGCGCCTGGTGTGTGAACGTTCACAATAAAAGGCTCTCCACGGCGGCGAAGAGGGGACTGGAGAATGGCAGACACGGTTTGCATTTAAGAGAGTATAGTTCACACGCAGCGAATAATCCTTGTGATTCAACAGTTCCAATTTGTTGGATAAAGCGTCATTTATGGAATGTAGACGAACGTTCTCATCTCGAAGTGTCTCGACTGCGGATGCGGCTTGCTGTACGGAAGGGATAGTTGATGCACTGATACGAAGCGTCATTACTGCTGCTGTGAAATTCTCAGCAAGTGAGGGCAAACTTAATATTGTGGCCTACTGCTTCGAAATCACGGACGGATAGATTTAGTCCACGTGTTAATGCAGCTCGCAATGTGGATGCGGATGGGAAGGTTGGCGGAGTGTAGTTCGGTGGAGTGTCTGCTGGCGAAATATTACTCGGATAGAGAAATGAGTGAGAAGAGGCAGGTAATACCACTGACGATTCTAATACTGCTGGCACTTGGGGCATGGCAATTGGAGGGATGGATGGCGAAGTAATCACTCTGGGTGAAACATGATGGGTAGCTGTCGCAGGAGTAGTAGACACAGAAATGGTCGATTTAGGAGTCGGAGCACAGCGTTTCGAAGGCGCAAGTGGAACACGCGCTGACTTTATGCGTATTGTGGAAGGTTTGGATCCTCCTGAAAAATGGACCCCAGACGAGCCTGGGACAGCAAGCGGATCATTGGACGGAGTGGAAGCAGCCCGTTTCTTTTTCTTTGATGGGGGTTCAGATGACAATGCAGGTGATGATGTTGTTCTCTTCCGGCCGGACTTGAGAATCTTACCAGATGTTGATGGTGGTCCTGTAAGGGGTATCCAGATGAGGTATCCTGTAAGGGGTATCCAGTGGGGTATCCTGATGGCAAATAAAGATCAGTGATGCTTCCAAACGCGCGAACTTTTGAAATCTGGAATTCACGAACTTTCATCATGTAGTTTTTGGACGTTTTTTGAGTAGTTAAGATACTTTTGAAGAATGTGAACTAGTGTAGCACTTCACCGAAAATTCAAGGGAACTTTGTTGTGTTTCTGCGTGGTGGTTGTGTGCGTTTTCCCGAAGTTATGTCCTGTAAGGGATTGGGTGAGTTCTTTTGCAAGGGCCTTCTGGCGCACGGCTCGGGCACGATGCTGGTGGGAAAGCAATTGTCTTTTCCAAATTAATGGCCACACAGTTGGGGAGATTGTGATACAAATCTTGCAGCGTTTTGACACCCCGTTGCACAATCGATGGTACTGGCAACAGGGGTGTGGATCAAGCCTATTGGCCTTAGTTGTAAATGATACACAACTGCATGGTTCTGGAGATGGCTCGTTTGGTGATAAATTCTCTGGGATCGGGTTTTCATCAGAGGAGTAGTCCGAGTTTTTGCAATACAACGAACAGACTGGATGCAAATGGCGGGAAGGAGACAAAGGAAGCGACAGCGGTCCCTGGCGGCGCGTGGAGAAGGCCGTAGACGTTGTTACACAGAGCCAGATGAGATAGAGGGAGTACGCTAGAGTGCATATGGCCTTGAGAGAACAGTAAAGTCGAAGGAGGGAGTGTGCAGACATCGACGGTTGGCCGCAGGTGGTGAGCCTAAGTCGCAGGATGTAGCTTGGAAGAGAAATTCCGAACGATTTTGGGATTGGAGTGTGAAGGTGAAGACGAAGGAGACTAGGGTGTAGTCATAACGAATCCGTAGAGGCATGATCTGAACAGACTTCTGGAAGAAGGAAAATACTTACCAAAAATTGAAAGTGAAAGGCGGGTTAGAAGAATCCATTGTGCAGTGTGTCTGGCGGAAGCCGGATCATGACGG
This sequence comes from Lithobius niger, assembly GCA_023313725.1. Lineage (NCBI taxonomy): Eukaryota > Metazoa > Arthropoda > Chilopoda > Lithobiomorpha > Lithobiidae > Lithobius > Lithobius niger. The sequence goes on along the minus strand of JAHWFP010049567.1, from coordinate 42,687 downwards.
CAAGTCAAATTGGGAGGATTGGCACAGAGTCGGAGCGTCCCGTGTAGAAGGGTAGAGGGGACAGGTGTGCCAAAGCCAAAAGGTATGGCACAACAAAGGTCGAAAAACAGAATGATGATGATTCGTTCAGGAAGCGTAAGTAGGATGGTGGCAATTTTCCTTGTAAGAGGAAAGTAGGGAGACAAGTTATGATAACAATGTCTGGGCAGTGGTCTGAAGTGGAGTAGGTTTGGAAACGGAGTCGTTTGAGATGTCGGGGAGAATTCTCATCGTAGGTCCAAGTGAGACAAAATAAAACTGTCGTCCAACGTAAAGTCAAGAAACAAGTAGCCAGACAAACCTAATCTGGGCATGTGGGTCTGCTGCTATATACAGCTTTCTATGGTCTGTTGTACGAGGAATAAAGTCCGCCGGAGTAATCCATGTTTTATTGTTAAGTTTTCGTATTGTTGTTTTTTTTTTTACCAATGGAAAAGTAAGAGAGAACAGAGAGTCACATGGATAATGAAGTCATGGCGGAGCAGGAAGGCGGCGGCGTAAGGCCTGTGCTACAGGAGGCTTGAGATGCCGGAAAGACTGGTGCGGAGTATGAGAGTATGGAGGCGTCGGGCTTGAGTGGAGTGATCCCAGGGACGAATGCAGGTTTACGCCGGGAAACAGCAAGTGGAGAAGGTGGAGAGAAGGCCAGAAAGTGCGGAGAGCGGAGAAACTGCAGTTGCGTAAATACAATGTCAAAATTATGGTCTGTGTCCTCTCGGCACAGGAGACACTGGGCTGCAGAAGGTGAAGAAGAAGGAGCAGCATCGGTCCGGAGGACTGAGGTGCTGGTAGGAAACAGCAGCCAATAGGGCTGATGTTGGGTTGACAAAAACGGCGAGAGAATCTCGGGAAGGGGCTGGCAAAGATAAGCCCCGTGGCGGTGAAAACCGAGGAGATGCACGAGCCGTAGTCCCGAGTGGGACAGAAGTTACTTGAGACGGTAGAAGAAACTGTGTGAATAAAGATGAAGTCCTAGGTTTGAAGCCCCCCTCCGTCCTTGTTCCGGAAAATGGGACAGGAGGTTAGGAAAAGCAACCGAAGGTGGTGCCCGCGGGGCACGGCTTGGAACGGCTCGGGACACAGGCGTGCGGCCGGATCGCCGAGGCGGAGCGTGTTGCGACAAACGAGGGCAGCGGAGTGGGACAAGCAGACCGGACTGGGAGTCCAGAGAAGTGCTTGGCAACACAGCAAGAGATGCCGGTGATCTGGAAAGGAAGCCGGTCCTAACCGGGAAAGGAGCGGCTAAGGACGTCTGGGGAGAACCAAGGCCGCACGATCAACGGCTGTAGAGGCCGGAGAAGACTGCAGAGCAGTCATGGCGTGGCACTGGTTCGGGTAAACGGAGTGATGGAATGGTGGATCGCAGACCGGCGGATTGCGGCGTAGGATATGCGTACTGAAGGATTGAAGAGAAGCAGGAACGCTCAGGGACAACCTCACACGGCGAACGTCCCTAGGAGAAAGATGGTTGCCAGTCCGCTGCGCAAGCCTTATATAGGCTCGCCAGTTCCGGACATGTGCAGATTAACGAGATCAGCTGGGAAAACAACTTTCTAGGGAAATTAATGCTCAGAAAGGGAAACTGCTTAAAACCAAGTAATGTAAATTTTCGTCGGCCATAAAAAGTTTATTTACATAATTTAAATAATCAGTTTACATCTGAACCTGCTCTTATGACTTCAGCTCGAGTTGAATTAATGTCTTTTTCATCTGCTCAGGTTGTCTGGAAATGGTGGCTGATAATTTTGTTAGTAAATATCTAGGATCTTTTACATGCCACAATCGACACGACTACGAGTCCAGTCCTTCTCTTCCCAAAATGTCAAAAAATTTTTCTGCCTCCATAAAGACCGACTAAAATTTGTTTCTTTTGCAAAGGAAAATATACTATACCTGTTAATTTGTGCACTTATGCTCTCTGTGCCTTGAGGATTTTAGTTACGTGGATCCGCCTGCCTAGCTTACCAACCCAACTGCGCATGCGCAGCCCTCCTTATAAATACAGCTCACTCGAAAGCATTCGCATCTATTGTTCTCTCTCGATATGCCAGAAGGTGATTCAAGAGGGGAGATAGGGTGGGGTTGGTATAGTATATTTTCCTTTGCAAAAGAAACAAATTTCAGTCGGTCTTCATGGAGGCCGGCAAATTTACGTTTCTTGTTGCTTGGAAAATATACTATACCTGTCAATTTTTGCATTGACAGTAGACCTCGTCCGAGTTGGTGGCGGACACCTTCTGAACAGGTTCCCTAGGGTTGCAAGCTAGCGTTTTCCCCTGTCGGAGTCCGAGACTCCGTGAGCATGTTTTGATTTAACTTGAATTTTGAGGGTTCATTTTTCTTTTTATGTGAAAAAAAGACAGTGAAAAGTGCTCAGTGGGGAATTCAGAGGGTTTCGCGAAATGTTAGGAAGCACTCAATTTACTACCACTGTGATGTTGTCTTGATGGTGTTGGCTTGGTCTTTCGGTTTGGATTCCAGCTGTTGGACGTCTTGGGGAACGGGAGCGAGCGTGGGTGTCATCCGGATTCTTATGCGGTATTGAAAGTGGCGAACTGGAGGTCGAGCGACTATTCGACGGAGAAATTTGACGCCAAATGTTATGTTTTTTCAGAAGTTCGGTTCTTGGCTAAGTTAGCATGGGGCTACAAGAGAGCACTGGGCAGTGGTTTCTGAGAGGAGGAGCCACCGGCTGTTCACCCTTCGGCATTCGGGATTCGTCATGCGTCATCCGTCTAATCTTTTTAAAAGCCATGTTTTTTTTGGTTCTTTTTGGCGAGAGCAGTGCTTTTCTTGAGCAACTTCCGGGTTGACGTCCACGAGAGTAGCAGCAGCCGGCTTTGTGCGCGAGTTCTAGCTGCGATGGTGACAAGTAGCACGTTGAAACAACTGCATTCGTCTTGCCTTCCAGAAATTGATCTCCGGCAGAGGCAGCGTATGGTGGCGAGAGAGCACTTGGCGGAAGTCCACTTCTATGGATGGGTTGACGCCAGGAGACGGGTGATGTGTAGGTCAAACAACAGCATTCGTTCAATCTTTCGGAAGTTGGGTTCTGGTGAAAGTGGCACAGGGCTACAGGAGAGCACTGCGCAGAAGTTCAAGGTTGTCTAAGTGGCCTAATGAATTCATTGATTTTGCCATGAGGGAAGCTGGTTTGAGATGGAGGCACGGCCTTCGTCTGACTTGTGGAAGCTGGCTCTTTGGTGAAAGCAGCACTAATCTGCAAGGGAGCACAGAGCAGAAGGTTCCTGAAACGGGAAGCTTCCGTGCGTGGGTTCTGGCCATGAGCGAGAAGAGTCGGTGGTTGAAAACAACGCCATTCGTCTTGTCTTTCGTGGCGGGGTCTTTGACAAAAGCAGCAAAAGGCTGCAAGAGAGCACTGGGCAGATGTCCATGACCGGAGAAGCAGCCGACTCTACACATGGGTTCTACCTACGAGGGAGGCGAGACGGTAGTTGAAACAACCATTTTCGTCATGGTCATTGACGCGAATCACTGGGCAGAGGTTCACCGCATTTGTCTTGAAAATTCCACTCAATTCAATGGCTTAGCCGAGAATGAGACAAGTGATGGTGTTGAAAACGGCAAACATCGTGAAAACATCACATAATGCGTTGGCTCCAGCCAAGCATGAGACGAGCAGCGAGGGCTGGAATGCTAGAGTCGTTGAAAAATCCACTCAAATGTGGGTGTTAGCCATGCATGAGACGAGCGCCAGTCGAGGGTGTTAGTCGTCTAGAGAACTTCACCCAATTCGTTGGCTCCAGCCAAGAATGAGACAAGTGGTCGTGTGGACAGCGTCATCTGTCTTGAAAATTGCTTATTGTTGCCATCACTCAATACATGGGTTTTAGCCACAAATGAGACGAGTCGAGGTGTAGACGGTGTCATTCGTCTTGAAAGCTTCACTCATTTCTTTAGCAGAAGTCAAGAATGATACAAGTGGTTTTGGTTCCGGTCTTTCGTCTTGATTTCCAATCGTTGTGAGTATTTCCTTATATGCGTGGTTTCCTACCAAGAATGAGACCAACTAAAGTTGAGGGCATCATTTAACTTGACTTGACTTGACTTTACTTAATTCATTGGCTCATGCCAAGAACGAGATGAGTGGTCATGCAGTTAACGTTTTCTATCTTTTTTTTCCGATCTTTTGCGAAAACTTCACCCAAAGCGTGGTTTTCCACCACGAATGAGACAAACAGCAGTTGAAGACGGCAATTCGACTTGAGAAGTTCACTCAATTCGTTGGCTTTAGCCAAGAACGAGACAAGTGATCGTGTGGTTAACGTCCTTCTTCTTGAATTTTGATCTTTGGGAAAGCTTCACTCAATGCATGGGTTTTGACCACGAATGGGGCAAACAGCAGTTGAGGGCTTCATTCGTCTTGAGAGCCTTTCACAATTCGTTGGTTCTGGCCAAGAAAGAGACGATTGGTGGTGAAGCAACAACATCCGTCTTGAACATCCGCTCGATACGTGGTTTCAAGCCATGATGGAGACGAGTAGTTGGGGTTGAAAACACCATGAAAATGTCACTCCATGAGACGAGGTGTTGTGATGGCACCTTGCAGCTGTGAAGATGATGCGATTCGCTTGGGTTTCTCTCAATTCGTGCCAAGTTACGAACGAGACAAAACAAGCTGGGAGGTTGATGACGTCAGTCTTGATTGTCAGCATTGAAATGTGTTAGATCTGAAAAACTTCCCTCAACTTCTGCAACTCCACGAGAACAACAGGTCGCTGCTGTAATGAACTGAACATGACGAATGCAGCATTCGTTTTGGAATTTACTCGGACGTGTGATCCGCCACACAGAGATTGGCAGGGAAGGTCGACAACATTCGTCGATTGGTTCATTCGGATCCTGAGCTCGGAATTTCAGTGGCCGAGACGCGGTGGAGGAGTGGGATGCTCAATTCGTCTTGAAACCTCACTCTTAACACGCGATACGCAACTCAAGAGCTTGGTTGTTGGTGCATTCGGTTTCCAGGGTCGGATTGGTTTTGGTCCTGACTAGCTGGAAAAACGTGAGTGTCTTGGGCTTCACTGTGAACGCGTGTCGGCACTCTAGAGACAGGAGAGAGCATTATTAGTCATCATCCACTTTGCATCCGGTTCCAGAGGTCGGACGAGTTGCATACAAGATGAGGAAAACTTAGGCTTCCGTCCATTTGGGCGATGAGGCATTCGATTCGCTAAGGAGGGCCGAGCCCAAGCGAAAACTAATGGCACGAAATGGAGGCGTCATTCATCAGGAAATCACTCAAAACGTGTGGTCCAACCCAACAGATTTGAGACAAGGTGAATGTGGCCAGGCCACAAAGCAGATACGATGGGAGCAGATGGCATCGGTCACATGAAAACTCTGTGTGAGATGTGGAACCCAGGATGAAAACTGGATGGATGAAGGCAGTTGGTCCATCTTTTTGACAGTTAACAAGTTCCGCCGAGTTTCAATACATTGCGTCTAAACGGCTCGGGCATCGGTGTGAGCGCAGGCCATAGGGGACGAATGCAGCGGATGGTGCTTCCCGGTGACAAAAATTCCTTGTAGCATGGAAAACAGTGGCGCATTGGTGGCGGAGCGACGTGGATGCGGCAGGCAATCAGGGTCCCGAATGCAGTCAGAGGAGACGAATGGCAAGAAAGGCGAATGTCTCTGTTGGCGTCCCAGTGGAAAAGATGCATCATCATTCGTGGACAAATTCACTCAAACATGCGAATCGCCATGTTGAGACTGGCTGGAAACAGCATTCGGCAGGCGGTGGATTCTACGAATGCGGCCAAGCCGCGATGTAAATCGCTAGAGCAGAACGATGAAGATGGAGCAGCCCATTCAGTTAGAAGATTGATGGCAGCATCAGCCCAGTCCCGGAAAACGACAGTTAGGCCCCGGCAGCAGTGCATCATCGTCGGAAAAGGAGAGGCATTGATGAGAAGAAAATCCAGAAGAAAAACGAAAGCAAAAGGCAGAGCGACCATATGACAAGTTGCTTGAGAACAATAGATGTTAATGCTTTCAAGCGAGCTCAATTTATAAGAAGGGATGCGCATGCGCAGTTTGGTTGGCAAGCTAGGTGGATGGCAAGCTAGGTACCTTAAAATTCTCAAGACACAGAGAGCATAAATGTAAAAACTGACAGGTAAATAAACCACGGACGTTCGTACATCATATTGGGAAAATTTGCGTATTAAAATGCATAGAATTGCGCGCATAAAATCTCCGTGTTTTCTGGTTTAATTACAAAGAAACAAATTGTATCGCCAGTGTTGTTGACAGAATAATAACGAAAAATTTTAACGAAGCTTGATGAAAGGTAATTGGTGTCCGTGTTATGCAGGGCTTCTAGTAGGGAAGAATACTGTAATAAGAAAAAAGCAACACTCCTACTTGCCCGTTTTTGTTATATATTAATTTTTAAAAAAAATTAATTATTGCAGGACTCCCCATGTGTGCAAGAAAACAAATCGATGACGTCAGTTTTTCAAACATTCTCTCATGAGAACCAAGGTTATATTTGTGGCCTAAGGAAACTTACAAATTATTTACAATTCACAGTGACACGTATTTTGCTAAGGACTAATCTCACATAATGATGTAAATACTTTTACACAAACACTCTAAAATTTCAAACGTTTGGCCGTGGTTATGATTATTAAAGCGTTAAAAAAAAAAGCTAAGGGTAAAACAAGCATTTTTTTTCCGACGATGTTAACTTGGTAGAACGTTTTGACGTAGCATGAAAACAATTGTTTGTTGCGGCTTTAGCTCCACAGTTAATAAAAAATGAAAAGGTGTTCTTGCCTTATTTTGTTTTCTTGCCGAAGCCGCACGCAGTCAGTCATCCGTCCCTTCTTTCACAGCAGCCAATTAATTACGCCAACAAATACCACACACACATGACTATCCAGAATGGTTGTCAATGCCCAAGGGAAGTCAAAGGGTGTGCATCTAACCCCCATCTTTCCCAAGGCATATCTCCCGGTTTGAGGAAAATGCAACACCTGGGCGTAGATATTGAAAGAGAGGGGGAGGGGGGGGGGAGAAGAAGGCGGAGGAGGAGAGAGAGAAAGGAGGAAGGGGGTGGGGGTAGGGAGCGCATTGGCCAGTGGTTGATGGGCCTATCGGCTCTGCTTTAACATTTGCCAGATGCTGCTGCCACTACAAAATGTGCTGGCAGCAAGAGACTTGAAAACGCTGCTGCCAGTACTCCCTATTACATTACGTAAACTAGCGTTGTGCTGGCAGCAACAAGTCTTAAAAACGCTGCTGCCAGTACTTCCAATCAATTGGCCTATACTAGTGGTGTACTGGCAGCAAGAGAGTTGAAAAAGCTCCTGCCAGTATGCCCTATCTCTTGGTCTTTACTAGTGGTGTACTGGCAGCAAGAGAGTTGAAAACGCTGCTGCCAGCATGCCCTATCTCTTGGTCTTTACTAGTGGTGTACAGGCAGATGGTGAACACTAGTTAGTCCCACCACAGATTATCAAACCTCGCTGCGTAGCTCCCCATGCAACCAGAGAACAGTATGAAACACCGACTGAGGGGGCGCGCTTCGCGCGCTTATTATATACATCGAGAATTCGTATAATCCTAAAACATATATGATGCAAGCATTTATGAAACAAATAAGTGTTAAAAGGTAGCCTAGTTAAAGACGAAAGTTAGTGAAAACAAGCGAAAAAAATGTAAAAAACTGTAACTAAATAAAAAAATAGGCTGAATATTTGTCATGAAAATAAAAAAGTTTAAAAGTATACAGCAAAAAAAAAAACAACCCACTTAAAGTTCGAACCTGGGTCCATGGCGTAGTAGTCAAGACGCTTTACCACTGAGCCACGTAACACACGCTTATTTCTCCATCCCAGATTGACCATTAAATCGGGCTATATTATTTGCGCATGCGCAGATCCATTCTACTACTGGCAGCAGCTAAAATTGGTCGCTTCGTGCCAGCACGAATTGTACTGGCAGTAGCCACTGCGTTAACATATTGTCAAGCCCAGGCTTAGGCCTCTTAATTCTCTCATCAGGCAATAGAAAAATGAAGATTCACCCAGAGAACTTGTTCTCGCCAGGAGAATCTAAGTTCTCTGAGTGGAATCCGACGAAACTGTGTTACAAGATTGGGATCCTTCCCTATGCCTACGGCGCTTTTTTTTACCTCATTAACGCAGTCATTTATGCAAAATATTGCGTCACTTCCGCCTCTATCCCGCTTCCCCCTACCCTGTCCGCATTCACTCACTCTTTTCTTGCTATGAACGCACGATTCCAAGCAGGGAAGCGGGCGGGCCGTGTTTTGTAACACAGTTTCGTCGGATTCCACTCAGAGAACTTAGATTCTCCTGGCGAGAACAAGTTCTCTGGGAGAATCTTCATTTCTCCTTCGTAGAATCCTCCTCACTGTGTTACAAGATTGGGATAGATTAGGAAGCAGTGCGTACCTCAGAATCGCTCCAAAGATGCCTGTGGTGACCTTGGTCCCACTTAATAATCAACCTGTACCTACCCCCCCAGACGACCCTGGGACCCCACTCATCCGCCACCTCGGCGTCCAAGTACGGGTCCCAGAGGAGAGCCCCTGTGCTCCGCAAGGGATACGGTCCCTCCCTGGCGCAGGCCAACAGTCGGACGAACCAGGCTGCATCCTGCCAGTCCGGTGTCACCAGTACTGCCCATTCAACTTGATCCATGATGAGCTTGTCTACGCAACGTCCAATTAAAGGACACGGGGGAAAAAGATACGGAAAGAACGGGCCCCAGTTCACACTGAACGCATCCACAAACTCTGCCCCTGGCCAGCGTCCCCACGACCCAAATTGCTGCAATTGGGCCGTCGCCTCCGATGCGAAAACGTCCACGTCTGGCGTCCCAAACCACCTACAAATCTTCTGGAACGCCGCAGTACACAATCGGAAGTCAAATCTGTCCCAGAAATTTCGAGACAGACCATCCGCTGTCTTAGTCAACTTCCCCGGCACAAATGCCGCCTGTACCACACAATCCAACTGACTTCTACGGTGCTCTAGGCACAGACCATGGCATTTAGCATTTGGGACTTCGTCCCCCCTTGATGATTCACATACGCCACGGCCACTACATTATCCGAAAGGATTCGCACGACCCGTCCCCTGACCAGGTCTCCAAAAACGTCTAGCGCTTTAAGCATAGCCAATAATTCCCTCGCATTTATATGCAAGGCAGCCTCCCTGGGCTGCCACCTCCCCTGCGCTTGCGAATCCCCAGTGGCTGCTCCCCAGCCCATGTCCGAAGCGTCCGTTGTCACCACTACTGCGGCCTCCACAGAGACCCACAATTTTGCTACCACTGAGCGACCCAGAGCCTTCGCCCACCAGTCCAAATCTTCGCAAGAACCGCGCGAGAGGCTTCCTCCGTGCACTCCCGCACGACACCAGGTCACCAGGTCATGTTGCCACCAACGTGTGTGCAACTTGCCGTTCTCCACGGCACACAACAAACTTTCTGCCAGCCCCAACAACCGTTGAAGCTCCTTAACAACCGTGACCGGGTCTTGTTGCAGCCTCGCAACCACGCGTACCATACAAGCCTGTTTCTCAGGCGGCAGCACAAAACGGGCTGACTCTAGATCCAACATCATTCCCAAAAATCGCAACGCCTGCGACGGTACCAGCACACTCTTTTCGTATTTTACGAAAAATCCCAACTTCCGCAAGGTTTCCAACACTCTCCGCACATCCCGCCGCACACTTGCTGCGGACGGGCCTACTACTGCAAAATCATCCAGGTAAATGAAAATTAACACTCCGGCCCGGCGCAAGAAGCGCCTCACCACTGACATAAGCTTCATAAAAGTACCCGGGGCCGAAGCCAACCCAAATGGCAGCACACAAAAACGGTAAAGACAACCTTGCCAGGAAAACATTAACAACCGTCGTGCACCGTCCTTTATTGCCACTGCATAGTATGCTTGAGACAGATCTATGGTAGCCATCCACCACCCTGGCTGTAAATGTTCTACTACCCTTGGTAGTCTATCCAAGTAGCACTTCCGTACAACTACAAACTCATTCAAGCCTTTCAGGTTCAAAATTATCCTGATCGATCCGTCCGGCTTTGCCACTGAAAATATTGGCGACACAAATCCTACACTTCCGTTTTTCACTCTCTCAATTACACCTTGAGCTAACATCTCGCTCAATTTCGGGGCAATCTCCTTCGCATCGTCAAACAACGGCGGCCTCGCCGAAACCGCCCTCAGCGGTGGCGTATTTCCCAACTCTAGACCAGCACCGTCTACAATATCCAACAGCGCCGGCGACGCCCTAATGGCCGCCCACTCTGCCCTATGGCCTCTCAAACTTCCAGCACGCCATGTGCTCATTATTTTCAAGCTCCGTTCCAGCGCTTGTTTTCCAACAATCCAACCGCACACAACAAAAATCATCTACTCCCGCTCGGTATCGCCGATGCCTTACACACCCCAGCGTTTCGCATCGCCCAAAAAAAAAAACTTTAAAACCCGAGCCATTCGTAATTTTTTACCACCAACTCCAACTACTTTTTCCACCGTCCGCCATTCGCGGCTCCCGCCAGTTCGGTCAGCTACCGACTCCGACAATGGGTTTCACATATGAACTCCCAAACACACCTTCTCCTCCAAATTCCGCCACACAAACCAAAAACAAATACTACGAACCTGACAATCCGCATTAAACCACTGCCGCCACGTTCTCAAGAAGCAATTAGATCCACGTGCGGACGTACTCGGCCGGCCTAAAAGGCCGCCACGTTATTCGTTCCCACAAATTCTGCCGTTACCATGCCGGCCGCCATCTTAATACTCTCCAACCAGTATCGATAGAAATACTCACCACCAATCGCGTAGCCTCGTAGCCACGCTGCCTTGCTTGGAAAGATGGCGCACCTCAGTTCAACTGCGAAAACGATCTTTCGAAACGAATTCCCCTTAGGAATTCAACAATCTTAGCTTAAGAATTTCTGACTGCACGCGCCAGCGGCAAGAAAAAGAGTGAGTGGACGCGGACAGGGTAGGGGGAAGCGGAATAGAGGCGGAAGTGACGCAATATTTTGCATAAATGACTGCGTTAATGAGGTAAAAAAGCGCCGTAGGCATAGGGAAGGATCCCAATCTTGTAACACAGTGAGGAGGATTCTACGAAGGAGAAGTTATGCTTTACCGCAAAAGTCAAAACAGTCACTTAGAGTATTTTAAACTCCTCAACCCAGTACACCAGATGTTGGTGCGTGTTACAAGCACCTCCCCGTCATAGCACCCGCCGTTACAAATGCTGAAATTGAACTAATGCAGGCTCTCTTATAGTGTCAGTTTTCTGGGCAAGCTCTTAAAAATATTAAACCCTCAAGGAAATATGGTATCTATTTTGAAGTTTACATAGGCTATGCAGAAGAAAAAAAAGCTTAACCCACTTCCCACATTAAAAAAATCCGACAGTTCATCAATTATTCACAAGTCAATTATTCACAAGTTTTAAAACCATGCAAGTCAATTAATCGGGAGAAATCCATATTATGTGTCACTTACATGTTGTGTTTCCATCCATAGAAATGATGCATTGGCAATCCCGAGCTATTTCCCGGTTGTTGAATGGTCGCACCCGGACCGCAACTTTCACCGAAGACATAGTGCCTGGAAGGATGGTTTACCTGTCAAAATAAAAACCTTAGGATTAGTCTAAACATTCAATAGCATGTGTGATTTCCTAACACTAACATTACAAAAGTCCAATGATACGTCAAGAATAATAGCTGGTCCACCGTATGGGTCCAGGTAAGGAATCTGCAGTTTCGTGTTGGCTGTACCATAGGCTGTACCCAGTCGCACACTTTCCTACTGGTACTGAGACTTTTGCTTAAGAATATGAAACGAAGAGCCGGGAAAGTTGAAAAAAATACTACGCTACTTACCATTTGTTTGTGAACCTTATGGGCAATCCAGGTGATTAACACGCACATATCACTCCTCTAAATCCAAAAGATGCTGTTTTTAGTTTTGCTCTTTTTGTATGGAGGTACAGCTGGTTAATTTTGGTTTCTAATGCCCTTATGAAAACATCCATCACTTAATATTTAGTATTCCCTTTCTCTTAGTGCTGTGTGATCTAGAGATTGAAGTTCTATGTCCAACGGCACCACTACCCACTGTGCAGACGAAGGTCCCCGTTTCATCTTTCATTCCTGTAAGTGCCCCAGTGGCGGCGACACATAGGAAAGGAGGGTTGGATATTAGGTAATGTATGTTTTCGTAGGGGTAATAGAAACCAAAATTAACATGCATTACCTAATATTTAGCATCCACTGACCTCGTCAAAGGAGGTGGGCACTACTTGATGGAGCCCCCTAAGGTAACGCGCCGATCCCCAAAAAGAACTAGGTCTTCGCATGTAGCTTAAGGGGAGGTTAGAGAATCCGCTTTGTGGCAACTTAAGGCTCTAAGGGAACAATACAAGAAAAAGACGTGTAAGTCATCAGTGTCGCACGAATATGTTTAAAAGAAGCAGAAGATTTGGGATGCTGAAGATTATTTTACATGTAGTAGTGAGATGCTGATGGCTTACATGTCTTTTTCTTGTACCTGTTCCTTTACAGCATTCATTTTTTTTTAAGACTTATAAAGCTGGAGCTTCCTTTGAATGTTTTAGTGCGACACTGATGGCTTACGTGTCTTTTTCTTGTAGCTGGTCCTTTAGAGCATTACGTTTTTTTTAAGGCTTACAACCGTATTTTATACACTGAAGTGTTTTCGAATCACACTTCAGCAAGCGGTCAACACCAAACGTTGAAGAAAGTTCAACACAGCAGCCAACTGACTGCAACTTTCTCAAGAGTACGGTTTTTAATAAGGCGATAGCTTCGTTAATGTAAACCTATTAAACTAAAAAAGAAACCTTAAACATTTGTTCAAAAAATTTCCTCTAAAAGCCAGAGAAGACCCTGCTGTACACCAGAATTTGCTTTAAGTTCATCCTCCCCGGATCCCGCTAGGGGGCTTACAACGCTCCCCTAGTCCCCCATCTGATTTCATTGTGCCGTACCACTTTTTCTTTGCTTCCTACGGCCCTGCCTGTCTTTTTATAGCATTTCAGCAGACCTCGTCACCTATGGTGGTGGGACCATGGTAATGGATACCCGTGCTACGAGCTGGCTGCCTCAGAATCAACGGACTCAGTGAACCATAAGCAATTTGAAGGCTAAGCAGTCGAAGCGGATTTGAGCAGTTTAGACTGGTTTGCGGCCTGTAGCTGGCCATAGTAGGTGGATAAAAGACATGGGACTAGGAGGGCGAGGTACCAGGAGAAGCAGGCCCAAGAAGGGTCACGGCCCAATTCCTAGATAGTGGTCAGATAGGTGGAATGCAAGTCCTCCGGTAGACGGGAACGGCTGGTGAGAGGCCCATTGTCCTATCTGTAAGGTCGGAGGTGGTGAAAACGAGCTGGCTGTGGATTGCTTATGAGTTTAGCGGCTAAGGTGAGATAGCTATAACTTAAAAAATCGATAGCTCAAATCACCTTAGAATGGTGATGTTTCATCCGGATTTTATTATGCAGGTGAATAAATCATCGAGAAGGCGAGATGGAACAGTCGAATGACACATGATCGGTGCGAAAACACAAAGAGGTGGCAGATTTTTTTTGTGTGTCGTGGACGCAATGTGGCGGAGCAATAGGAGACGTCCGCAGGGATAGAGATACTGTAGTCATGATAAAGACAGATATCCCAAGCCGGTGGATGTCACCGAGGAACAATGGTGAACATAATAGGCTCTTAGAAGAAATGAAGAGACACCCTTATGGCAAGTTCAGAGGAGTGGGGCCTGCAGCATTGTTATGGATGAGAGGACAGCGAGGAGTGTGTTTGAAGGCTAAAAGTTGGTGGAATGATTGAAGAAGTCTGGGTTGGATGCTGTCTTCGCTGAAATAAGGAGCTGGGGTGGGGTGCTCCTTTTTGTCTTATTGGTTCAAGTACGTTGATCACTTGCGAAGATGTAGCCATAAAAGGTGGTGAGGGTCCTACTCTCCAGCCCCTTAATATGCTAAAATGTGAAAACTATCTGGAAGTTTTGGCGTTTTAAGGAAGGGCTCTGAATTCCAGAACAACATTTCCAGCTTTACCGCGGCATGTTTCACAAAGTAGCACACGAGCGTAATGGCTTAAAAGATGCCAGAGACTTGGGGACACAGGTATGAATGTTGGCGCATCGTGTAACTGCCAAACATGGTACGCACTAAGAACTTCGAAGGATGGCGAAATAGAGGCCGGTAACCAGAGTGCAGTATATCAAGTGTCGCAGGAGGAAGGCGTTGCTGAGATGGTGTTGTCGACCTCCGAGGAGAGGACGGGACTGGTCCGAAAAGCCTTATGTGGGTGTCGGGGACAACGGAGCTGTATCGGCTTGCTGAGAGAAGGAGGCAGCGGGTTGCAAATTGTGGGACGTAGGTGGATGCTCGCCGAGACAGGTTGTATCTCTACAGGTCACAGCCGGACGACCGTAGTGTGTGTTTCAGACGTCAGATGGGGGTTGTCTTGGTGAAGGAGGCCGATTTTGGTTGCCAAGGGTTCATTTAAGACCCGGAGGAACGCTATGGTTGTGAAGAGGGTCGTGTTTGCGTCTTGAAGGCAGATGAAGGTGGTAGTGACAGCTTGAACAGCTTGTAATAGAGACACACTGTTGATGTTTAGGTTGGTTGTGTCATCGGCCAACAAGTGAAGGCCACGAAAGGTGTATGCTTGAATCCCTTTGATAGAAGGGAACGGCATAGAGGACGGTGAGTTAGTGTTATTACCTACCTGAGCCGTAGAAGCAGTAGCATGGCCCGGGCTGGCGGCCGGAACATAGTTCGTAGGCAGTGGATTAGGATCGTTATGTCACGGTCGTTCCGTATCAGGAGTTACGAGAGCGTTCGTGCTTTAGTACCAGTCCTCGAATCTTCGTTAGGTGACCCGTTGTAGATTTGTAGGCGTGACGGGAGGTTGCTGAAGATGCCGCGGATGGCGAAAAAGCGGGCTGCGAACGACGAGCTGATTCGAAAGGTCCTGTCGGAGAGGTCCAGGGTTGCGGACCCCCAGTCGAGGGACCGTCAGCCGGTTTCTGTGATGGATTGATAGTCTTCTTAGTGGGAAGAGCTGCTGTGGCCTTAGGCATTAGTTGTTTCCGTCCATTACTTTGTCTTGAAAGGATGACCAAAGCTCCTTTCGCAGGGGATCGTAAACGCACGGAAACGTAATCCGGCGAGGACGGCGGATGGTGAAGTGATACAGACTGCAGATGGTAGTGGCAGAGGACCGGGCCAATGAGAAGTCAATGGGCCTGGTTTGTTGTTGTTGTTGTGGGACTGACGAATTGCATGCATGAAGGAGGTCCTGGGACAGGGGCCAAAGGCCAGCAGATCATGGGTTTTAGGCAGTGGCATCAGCGTTCTAGGAGACCAGCAGGCCGGACGGGAGGGCCAGTTAACCTAGTGACAACCAGAGGTGTATGCTTTGCAGTAGATACCACAAAGACAAAGCAAGACAGCCGAAGGGGTCAGGTAGAGTGGGTCCGGAGCCGACCATGGTGGAGTTACTGCTTGGGACGAAGCACTAAGCGTCCATTGCAGAGGGCTGTCCTCCTGGTCCCCGAAGTGTCAGCAGATGCAGACAAATTAGGATATACTGAAAGTCAATATCTATTCTTGCCATTAATCTTAGCTGAAATATGTTAACTTTGATAGAGACCGTCCTAGGCCCATTTAACGGTGAAGAGGTAATGGCATAGTGTCAAAAGCATATGGTGATTTTCGAATTAAAAATGCTCTGTAATAGCCCGAAATGGACATGCATAGGTTTTTTCTGAAAGGTGGGGATTTACTCTTTCCATCAATCCGAACCTAAATTGTTTCAGCTTAGATAGGGACAGTGTTGATTTTGAATTCTTAGTGATCTTGAGAGCCCTCTAATAGCCCGAAATGGACATGCTTAGATTTTTATGAAAGGTTGGGATCCATTCTTTACATCAATCCTAACTGAAATTGTTTGGCTTAGATACAAATACAAATACGAGCATTACAATGGTACTTCGAAATTGAAACTCAAAATTTTGCAGGCATATTCTAGAGACCATTTACGTCAAACAACATCTAATAATATTTTGTCCTAACTCTACCGGAAGTGGTAGTAAATGTCAGTCCCGTTAGAATTTTTTCACCCAAATCCATAATTCCTAAATGGGTTAGTCGGCAGGTTTCAAATTTTGTGCACACCTTCCTTACATATAACAAATAATGTTCTGTTGCAAAATTTAACAATTACCGGAAGTGAACGAGTGTACATGTCACTTCCAGTGAAAAATCTATGACATAGCTCCGTAAGTGTGCTCGCTAATTCAGCAACATGGCAAATTAATTCCGAAAAAGTTAATTTTCCTTATATTTCAGGCTGTGATGAAGCAGGGGCAGTGGAATTAATTAGATGACAGCCCCAAAACACAATACATGGTGTGCAATATATCAAAAAATAAACACATATTCATTTCATTCCCCAAAGCCTGCCATAATAATTCTGACAACTCCATTAATGGTGCACAAGGTTTTTTTTGATAGTAATAAGGAGTTCTGTGCTGTTGGTGTGCCACCTACCAGGACAACAGGTGTATGCATTGGAATCCCAAAAGTTTTTGAACCCCATCAGCAGCAACAATTCAAAAATTGAGAGAGTAAGAAAACTAAAGTTAAACAGAGGACCGGGCAGAGGACATCTCCCAAGAGGCTGGCAACTTCCAAAAACCCTGCTATTTTGATTCTTTTGTGAAGCCCCCACCGTTTCAACCCCCCACTGTTCAAAAATGTTGCATCTATTCACTTTCTACAGTTTTCGGTGTAGGAAGCTACCACCTAGCATCTTCGTCGGCTGTTGGTGTGGGTTTGCTCTTCCAGTTATAAGATGAGTGACTGTTCATGTAAGCTGTGTAACATAGATGATGAAATTTAGTTTCGATAACAATCAGATCACCGCACCGGTTGATAACTTGGCCAATAGTTGAGTATCTGCTGCCATTTCTTTTAGTAACTTGTCCGAACTGAATGTGCCTAACTTCTGAAGAGGTGTAGTGGAGGATTCACAAAAGTAAATAGGTTTTCTGGAAGTTTCTTGCCTCTTGGGATGTGGACTCTTCGACACTGTTTTATTGCTCTCAAGTTCGGAATTGTTGAACTGTTGGTGGCAGGATCTGCGCTAGAAAGCATCATTATCGTAAAAACTTTGTGGGGTTCAAGACATCCACCAGTTATCACAGTAGGTGGCACACCTAGAGCACAGAACTCCTTATAATTATTAAGAAATGCCTTGCACACCACTAATGGAGTTGCCTGATTTTTGACAGTCTTTGGGCAATGCAACAACCCTTTCGAGTGTCTTGGCCAGTAGACATTAGAATGCACTCGCCATTTCTCAATTTCTACTCGCCATATACCAAATACGTCTTTAAGATGAATGGTTTCTCTAATTTATGCATTAACAAGATTCTCCAGTATTATTGCAGAAAAACCAGTTATATAGCCATTATAAATCTGAGCATAACGCCGCAAACCGTTTGTCTCTAACTTATACGGTTTCAGAGATACCCCCTTTTTAGTGGCATGCTCTGTAGCTAGTCGCTGTTTTGGCGAGTAAGGCTAAATTCCAAGCCGACAACAGATGACCTACATTGGGAAGGGCTGCAATGCAATGACTTTTTTTTTCATTTTAACCTACTGCACACAATTCCTAATTTATGGGTTTTGAGGCTTAGTCACCTAATTAATTCCAGTCCTCCTGCTTAATTATAGCTATGAATACAAGGAAAATCAACTTTCTTAAGCAATAGTGAAACCATACTTGGTTGTTGTAATTGGTGGTAATTACATTGTTTTCAGGGAAAACTAAACGCGCAACCACTTATTTTCTGCTAATCCAACAACATTGTGTTTTACAAAGTGAAGAATAAGTGCGCCTGGGAATACAGGCACTGTAGACATAGGGCTTTAGGGCTTCGTCGGGCAGATGAGCGGAGGTGGTCAACATGCGCTACAAAACCCTTTGAAGTGCACGAGCACTTATTGTCCTAGGATGTTTTTTTTTTAATTACTCACAATAGCACTCAGTCCGAGCGTGGCAATGAAAGAGCACAAGAATCTTATTTGATTTGATTTTAGTGAGTCAGGCCCGGCCTATTACGCCATACACTAAAATATTACGCTACTCTAGAATCTTATCAGATTAGATTCGTTTATTGAGCAATACAGGTCTACAAGCCCAAGCGTTCACTCTAATTTAATTCTAACATACATCCTAACCCTTGACTTAACCTACACACTCTGGCCGCAGCCACACCACCTAAAAACCATTTGTGTCCACCCGAAGCCACAACCTGTTCCCATACCCTATTCTCTACTGGAAACTTGATTCTCTTTACTGGGTTCTCTACCGAAAAGGGACGGCAGTTCGTTGTGGGTTGGGCTTCAGGCGAGGCTCGCCAGTCTGTGATTGGGGGACCGGTAGCGGCAGCCAAGTGAACGATACACTCATCTAAGGACAGATGAGGTGTATTTCGGGGAAGACGTCCTTCTGGGCTTCTTTCGTGGTCTTGGGCATGGCTGCTGGGCTCTCTCGTTGCGGCTAAGTCGGACTGTAGTCGGCCGAAAAGGGCCAAAAGAAAGAGCTTCAAGATGGCGGACAGGAAACGATGTGAGTGGTAGCTCGCTAGCGGAAAATTGATGACCTGCCTTTCGCGCGAAAGTGCTTTTATAGAGGAGGACTGTGAACATGCATGCACAGTTAGGTTATGCAGCTGGCGGCTACAAGGCACGGAAAACCTCCAGTGAAACACAGCATTGCGAGGAACGAATTCAAAAATTCACAGGTTATGTATATTTTCCAGCGACAATAAGAAATAATAATTTAAAGTTTACTACATTTATGTGGAAGGTTTACCAGAAAGGGTACGTGAGCCACTGGACCAATCTACGCCGGAGAAAGGTGGCAAATGCAAGGGATGAAGAAAGATGCACCAAATAAAAAAAAAAAAAAAAAAGAAACAAAAAACAAAAGAAAACAAAAAAGCCACAGAATAAAGGGAAAAAATTGGACCAACGTACAGTACAACAAGATTGACCTGCTGGTTAGGCTGCAGCTGGCGACAGGGCTCAGCAGACAGTGGGCAACCCAGTTGCAATGAACATAGATCAGTGGTAGCTGCGAACTAGCTCATGTGCGCAATTTTGAAATGCAAATGGGTTCGTTTTTCGTTACCGTGATGTGAACTTGTGACTAGAGGTGGGCGTGGGTCGGGTAAACCACGGTTTGATGCAGTTCGGGTCGGCTCGGTTCCAAAAAAAAATAATTAGTGCAGTTTGCTGGCAACTGCGGTTATAAAAAATAAAATTCAGAACTGTTTCGGGTAAACCGCAGCTAAAATAAATAACAACTGAAACTGCGTGTCATAGAAAGTGCGAAACTAATGCAGCTATTTGCTTTTTTACCTTCACCACTAGATGAACGCAAGGCCCAAAAGTCGCCGTCAAAAGCAAATTAAACCATACAAACAGCAAATGCAAGAGTAGAAGGAAGGGATGCACGCTGTGAAGACTTTTTTAAAACTTATTTTTAACTAACTAAATAAAATACATCAAGAACAAAACAAAAATCAACTAAGAATTTGTTGAATTATAACAACGTCTTCGTGTGGCGTTTGTTTCCAACATATTTTTTTTTCGTTATCAATACCTTTATTTGAGCTTTATTTAGTGGTTAACCGCGGGTAAACCGCGTTCGGGTCGGGTTGGGTCTTATTATATATAGCACACATTTGCAGTTTCGGGGTGGTTCGTTTGTCTGTTCAGACGTTGCGGTGCCCTGCGGGTCGGTTCCAGTAAATGCGGGCAATTTTGGTTCCCAAAAATTGGACCAGCACCCACGTCTACTTGTGAATGTAGTGATGTTTTTTTCTGAAAAAGATGATCGCCTATCACCGAAAATTAAAAAGACTTAAATACCAGGGTCTGCAACTGGTTGATTTTAGTTTTTATTGCCTATAAAAAAATATACATTAGCTGTTGTATTATTTAGCAGTTTCCCACCTTTGGAGCTCTTATACCCTAGCTTGAAAGTTGTCTTCCCTGACGGGCTTGTAACCTTCACACTGTGCATGACCGGAACTGGGTTCGTCTATATAAGCGGAACGCAGCGGAGCACAAGCATCTTTCTTCCTACCCTCATGAACCTTGATCCATCAGAGGGGAGGCAGGGCGGGCAAAGGTAATGTATATTTTCGCATAGGCAATAAAAACTAAAATCAACCAGGTGCAGACCCTGGTATTTTAGTCTTTTTTTATAGCCACGAAAATACACATTAACTGTTTTATTATTTAGCAGACTTCGCCATCTGGTGGTCGGCAAGGTTCGGGAGACCCGCGTTACGAGCCGGCGACCCTACGGAATGTATCCTGGTGAAGACAACCGCTAGTGCTACAACTCGAAGCTCCGGGAACCACAGTCCCTTGAAGCGGAATCAAAAGAAGCATGTGAAGCAGATCGGGACAATAGTAACTAAAGGCTCCTTACCATGGGGCAAGGTGAGAGATTCAAGCTTAGAAAATGAAAGCCTCTTACCATGGTGTGGGAAGTGAAAATCCAGACGGGAACCGGAACACAGCGGTGTACGAAGAGTAGACAGAAGTGAAACGGTAAACCTCAGGACTTGCTGCATTGGAATTGTGTTCAGGTGGACGTGTAGGAATCGCACAAGTTGTTGTTCAGCAAGAGAAGGCACATTCCGCGGTACGTGGAAGTGGAACGTAGATGAAGCACTAGCTTGGAGTGGAACACACTGGGTGGTGACGTGGCACAAGGAGCAAGTCGCAGCGAGCCAAGTGTGACCGTCGTTCCGTCCCCATAGTCCGCCCTTTCCGTTTCGATAAGGTCTTAAGAATAATAATTATGGATAGGTCGTGAGCGGCCGAAAGTCTGGTGAGGAACCGTGACACAGAGTTCAGAAGCGGAACCGTGGTAGGACACATAGGACACTGTGGCAGAACTTCTCGCGGAAGGAATTGGGATAGTAGGTTAAAACAGTTCGACAATTCAGACGGGGTACAGAAGGTGAGGGACGGAATGAAAGTCCGGCTAGGAACCATGGGTCGACAGCCCGATAGGCAGAACCAATGGATATGAATGATGACACAGGGTGCTCGCAGCCAGAATCAAGGTGTAGTCGAAAGGCAATATGAAACAAGTAATGTTAAGGAAGGACCCGGAAGCCTAAGGCTACTTTTCGTCCTCCGCCGGCAGGGGGAGCAGGGAAGATTTCGCATGGAAACGTCGGAATGCCGTGAGATATCGTTGAAAACCGGAATGAACGTCAAATTGCCACACGCTGTACGTAGACAACAACTGGCAGTCTGGGGAGGCAGCCGCCCGTGACCAAGTTGAGAGCAACAGGCAAGCATCCGCGGCTGGGGGTGGAACAGGAGGAGCGAGTGATTGGGATGCCGTCACGGACGGGTCGCGGAATGGGGATGGAAGTAGTGTGGGAGCATCTGGTGGAACGGAGGCAGGTAAGGTTGGGGACACCCGGTGAGACCAGAGATGAGCAGAAGTAGGTGCGCAATGGAGCCTCCTAGTGCGAGAGCGGGAGCAGTACAAGGCCCGCCAGGGCGGAGAAGACAGTATCGGCGAAATCCAGGGAAGTTTATACTTTAGAAGCGCATAATTGAACCTAAAAGTCTGAAGGCGGCCCTGAAGACGTAGCACTTCTTCTGTAAGGGAAACGTTGGAGGTTCGTAGGCGAAGGTTCTCGGTACCCCGAGTCGCAGCCTCTGACCGGAGCGCAACCAGACTCGTGTTGTCGGCACGGAGAGCCGTTAATTCTGCAGAGAAATCCTCTTCTGTGGCGAGGACAAATCTTATGTTGGGGTCCACGTTCTCCATGTCCTTGACGGAAAGGTTCAACCCGCAGGTTAAGGTGGCACACAATATCGAAGCAGGAGGGAAGGGTGGTGGGCATCCCAGGGGCGGTATTGATGCTGAAGAATCCCAGCCGCGTAGGCTTGGAAATGGTGAGATGTTACTGTAAGGAGGTGGAACAGATGCTGGCGGAATGGGAATAGCCGGAACTGGCAGAGATGGAACTGGCTGAGTGAGTGTAGGCGGTGGCACCATACAGGAGCGGGCAGACTTGATGCGCACCCCGGAGGATTTAACAGGGGTACGGTGGAACGAAGAAGATTTCGACCGAACACCAGAAGACCCAGACACAGAAAGCACAACGTCTGTTGTGGTTCGTTGGGAAGTGCGGCGCTCTTGCGTAGGAGGAACATGATGATGAGAAACGGATGGGGAAGGGCAGTGCCACCGGCGGCAAGGGACACATATCGCACAGGTTGTAGGAAGAATAGGAACAATAGTTTTGACCGGAAGAGAAGGTGCGGGGGAAGGATGCCAACTGCTTCGGTAGCGAAACTGTGTAGAAACATCACCTGGAGCAGACAAAGGGAATCCTATCCAGTATGGGAGCCATGTCCCCCCTCCCCCCAAGCTGATGATCCCGGACGTGGCGGAACGGGGAGGGAAAGGACGAGGAACTGGACGAGGTTCTGCATGGACGAGGAAGAGACAGACCTGAGCTGGGGTGCGAACTGGTTGAAGCGAAGGAGAATGGACGGCTTCAAGCCACGAGATCATTGGCAGGAACCAAATCAAAGATCTAATCAGAGTATGCTGGGCGTTGGAATGCCTGTTGTACTGCCCCGAATGCGGCCAGAGGCCGGCGTCGCAGCCGGTGGTCATGAACGTGATATCGGCGTGTCTTGCTGTCCTGCAGAGTATTGTAGGTCTCTTTCTCTCTCTCTTTGTTTTTGGTACAAATTTTTCATAACATACGTGTTTCTTTAGTCGACAGATACAAAGGAACGGAAGCAACGCATCCACAATAACAAGCCCCACGGACCAACCTGGTCCGGGAAAGGATGTGTAATAGGAGGACGGAATCAGTCTTTCAAAGAAAAGGGCGAAAGCGCAGCGGTACAGGACACCCGAGGCCTGGAAGATGGCCCTGGTACCGGTGAAATGGAAGATACAGGCTGTCGAACAGAGGACAGAGGTACGATTCCAGGGAACAGAGGACCCCACCGCTTGGTCAAAACTACTAGTGAACGAGGCGTGAGAGAAAGTAACGCAGACGACCGAAGCCCTTCACCTGATGAAGCTTCCGAATTGTCGTCCTGGGAAGGAGACAGTTCTAAGCATAACAGGCATGGGGGCTCAGCAGCCGGAGAAGACGACAAGGTTCCGGTGAATACGGGTCCCGGAGAACCCAATGGCCCAGGGAAACAACAGCCCACCAGACTGTCAGACGGAACGCAGAATGAGCGGGTAAACGTTGGAAACGGAACAGCAAAGCGGAGCGAAGCAGGCGGCACTAAGCTTGGAGATTCCCGCGGTGAAGACCCGAGAGGGACCTCCGTGATGCAGGACTCGAAATAGCTCGTGGCACCCGTGGCAAATGCCACGGGCTAGCTTGCAATTGCCACGAGGATCGGCTTTGCTCGTGGCACCATTTGCCTCGAGGCTGTAATCAAATAGCATGCAAAAATATGTCACTGTACTTTTTTGCAATGTAGTTCAAAATTCTTTAATATCGAATGGCATTATTCTTTTTTTCCTTTGCCTTGAATGTAAATTCTTAAGATGTTCAAGGGATTTTAAAAAATCTGGCAAAAACCCTTTTCCACATTAGCCGTAGAAAGAAGCATCATGAGGGAGATGAACAGTGACTGGAGAGCTTTTCTGTATGCTGATACTCTGTGCGCATTAATGAGAATTAGTGCAGAAGTGATCGAGCAATCAAAAATTAGTTTTGTGCTTGTAATCGTATATAGGCCTTGCTTTTAATGCTAAAAAGAAAATAATAGTTCTCAAAAGAAAAGTAAACCAGGTGTCATTTAGAAATGGACATTCTACTTTTTATTGTAGTTTTACATTACCAATACAGTAGTTGCATTTCTCTCCCCCCCCCCCCCCCAAAAAAAAGGAAAAATTGGTTTGACTGCTTGAGGACTGTTCATTGCAGATTAAAAATCACAGATAATGTGCTCTGGTGAAGTTTACACCACTGCCACGAGGTGAAGAATGCTCTTGCCACAAGCATGAAATCTTTATTTCGAGGCCTGCCGTGACCGTCGGTGGCAAGAGCGGAGGGTGGAATTGATGTCTAGCTAAAGAATGGTTTGGTCGACAGGAACGAAACGCGCCGCGCAACTGCTGGTCCGGAAAGTAAGAAAGGAGCACAGGGAAGACCGCGGAAAGCGAGGATTGCGGCTGATGGCATGCGTGATAATTCTGATGAAAGGGTTGGGAGGGTGGGTCTGTGCGAAGGGCATGTTTGGGCGAGTTCTGGCAAGTTTAGACATGTTTAAACATGTAAGGACACATTTGGGCTTGTATCAGTAAGGGGAGGGGTAAAAGACTGTGGATTTTGTCGTGTGGTGCAAGTTTGCCAATGTTGGACGTTTTTGCACCTGGGGATTCGTCAAAGAATCTCACCGTGTGAGAAAAATCAGGAGTTTTTATTCAAAGTAATAATGGTATTCGTGTATGTATAGTATGTGCATAGTTTTATTTAAACGATATATTGTATTTTTTTATCGTTTTTTGCTGCGCCTGCGAAACGATAGCGACAAAAATCACCAGTTTTCATTATCCATCTTATAGCCTAGTTCGCACGTCCGTTCGTCGTACACGCACGCACGCACGCACGCACGCACAGACACAGATCTAAGTGCCTGCCATGAATCGACAACAGTTTTTACATTTTAGACACACATTTCATTAATGAAGTGGTTCTAAGGAGCGCAGTCGTAGGCCTAGGATTTATTTTTGGAGCATGACATTTTTTTTATGGCATACAACTTTGCTACTTATTTAAGGATAGAAAGACTTGTCAGATACGAGTAAGACTGGTAAAACTTAATTAAGTGGTTCTCATGAGCGTACGTTTGAGCGTATGTTTTGCCCCATAAATAGAAATCACGCGAAATTATAAGTGATAAAAAAAAAAAACACACGAGTTTTTAACCAACCTGTATGTATGTTTGTTATCCAAGTAATCCGATTGACATTGTCGGGTTTTTTTTATTTATTTCTTTTGGCGTACGAACCTTTTATAACGCATAGCTTAATACTTATTTAATACATGATCATGAAACTGAAAGTTTGCATGTATTCGTGCAAACGTGATCTAAAAAGGTAAAAAAAGAAGCAGGTTGTCATTATAAAACTTCAAAATTTAGGCGGCAGTAATGAAAACGGGCGAACATGTTAACTCTTTTGTCAGCGAAAAGTTAAAATTGGCACACTGTTGCATCGACTAACAATTTGGGTGTGGGCCGCACCAACGTTTCACGGTGATTAGCTTACAGCATGGGCTGAATAGCATACTGAATACTGGATTTCTCAGACAAAGATATGCGATTTTCCTCGGATACCAATATTGGAAAGTTTATTAAATAAAATTTGTTTGTCGA
The DNA here is from genome assembly GCA_023313725.1 of Lithobius niger. Taxonomy (NCBI): domain Eukaryota; kingdom Metazoa; phylum Arthropoda; class Chilopoda; order Lithobiomorpha; family Lithobiidae; genus Lithobius; species Lithobius niger. The sequence continues at coordinate 17,092 of JAHWFP010049567.1, read as the reverse complement.
TTGTGTCAAATGCCTTTTTTAAGTCGATTGCAATAATACCTACGTGTTTACTGTGATTAAGTGCATTAAGAATTTTGTTGTTGATCATACTCAGGCTATCCAAAGTTCCAATTCTCTGTCTAAAACTAAACTGAGATTTATTTAGAAGTTTTAAATTTATACAGGAATTTTTAAATACAATTTGCAAAGTATTTTTCAATAATTTTATTAAGCGTTGGAAGTAATGCAATTGGTCGGTAATTACAATATTGATTTTTTTCATTTTTTTTTGTAAATAGGTCTTATCTGTTTTTTTCAGGTTATCAGGCCAAATTTCCGTTTCAGTAATTACATCAATCAAGATTTTCATAAAGAAAGTAGTTTGTTCCTTGCTAATCACAAAATAATAATAATAATAATAATAATAATAATAATAATTTATTCGTAAGGTTTACATCTGAAGGCCCGAGTCCGCAGACTGTATGTGCCATTTAACAAAAAAAATAATTATAGAATATAGGTAACAGATGTGTTGTTTAAAATACATTTTCAAGTTTTTATATAAGGATAACAGGTGTCAATTGTTATAAAACGTACAATGCAAAGAGTAGTAAAAAAAAAAAAGATGCTATCGTAAATAGAATCATAGGTTCATCGAAATTTATTCCTAATTTCGCGTAAGTTTATGGGGAGTTTGTTTAGTAAAGAGGGTGAAATGAAGTTCATGGTTCTCGTTCCATAAGAGTTCCTGAAGGAAGGTATGGTCAGCCAATTATTATTGTTCCTGATCGCTCTCTTCACAGGTATGTTGTAATCTTTGTTAAAGTAATTTTGTGTAATTACTGTAAAATCTGAAATTTGCCTAAAGGTCATCAGTGATTTCTCTTGAAGAAGATCTGATGTTTTTTTGTGTGGAGTTAACATCTCTGAAAAGAATCTTACAAGCTGTATTTAGTATTTTTTGAAGACGGGCAATGTATCCAGAAGAAGTATAAGCAAAAATAGGGCATGCGTATCTGACAAGAGAAAGTATGCAGGTATTGTAAATAAGTCTTTTGTTATGTTCATCCAAAATATTCCTGATTTTATAAAGACCAGGAAGGAACTGCCTGACCTTGGTGATTAAGTTATTGATGTGGTCATAAAATTTCCAGTTTCTGTCAATCACAATACCAAGGTATTTAGCTTGTTTAACAATATTTAGGCTTAGGCAGGTACAGGTCCTACTAATTTCAGTAAAATTGCAGTTAGGGTGGTGCAATTTAATGTCAAAATTTTCTAAAGTCATATGTGAAGTAGAAAAGGGAAGAACACATGTTTTATCTGCATTAATATAAAGTTCATTTTCAAAAAGATATTCGTTAATTAAGTTGAAATCGGTTTGCAGATTACAAATCATTGTATCTTTATCTACATTTATAGACAGTAGGAAGATGTCATCAGCAAAGAGAGTAAGATAAGTGTTCCAATTGAAATCATTTATATCGTTTAGGTAAATAAGAAAGAGGATAGGGCCCAGAATCGAACCCTGAGGGACACCATATTTAATCTCTGTCCATTCACTGAGACAATCGTCAATTTTCACACTAGAAGTTCTGTCAGTAAGGTAGCTCAAAAGAATGTTTTGAATTTTTCCATGGATTCCGTATTTGCTAAGTTTTGTCTTTAGGATGTCAAAATTTAGCGTATCAAAGGCTTTCTGAAGATCAATGAGGATAGCACTGACGAATTTGCCCTCATTCAGAGCACGACAAATGTGGTTGTTAATGTAAAGAAGCGCGTCCGTGGTCCCCCTTACCTTTTTGGAAGCCAAATTGCCTGATGTTAAAAAGTTTGTATTTAAGAAAAAAGTTTTCGATTTTATTGGTAAAAAATCTTTCAACAATCTTATTAATTGAAGGCAGTAAAGCAATTGGTCGGTAGTTGGTGTGATCAGTACGGGTACCCTTTTTATACACTGGTCTAAGGATTTGTTTTTTTAGTTTGTCAGGCCAAGTCTCAGAATCAAGAATAACATTTATAAGTTTTTGGAGAAAAATAGCAGAATTTTCTTTTGTTTTGACAAAATGGTCCATAAGGAATCCATCGTATCCACTAGACTTGTTTACTGCAATATTATTTAATATTTCTTTAATTTCGTGAATAGTAGGTGGCAAAATGGCGATAGAATTATGGATCATATTAATTTGTTTTTTATTTTTAGCCAGTATGTTTCGACATTTTCTTGTATGTTTATTTTTGATTTTGAGTTTATCAATTTGTGAACAAAATTCATTATTAAAGGAGTTACTGAGGTCCGTGGTTTTTACATTTGTGAAGGCGTTTTTGAGGTGTTCGTCGATATTTTGTTTTTGTTTTTTTTCCCATTAAATGATTAAGTTTATCCCAGATTTTGAAACTATCAAATTGGGTTCCGGAAATAAAGTTTTTATAAAACACATTTTTTGCTAAGAGGATATTGCGAGTCACAGATTGCTTGCAAATTTTGTATTCAAGAATTATTTCTGGTGATGGTTTAGAAGTTTTAGTAATTTTAGTCCAGAGCTTGTTTTTATAGTTAATTTCTTGAAGAAGGGCTTGATTCATCCATTCATTTTTGAAAAGTTTGTTCGTAGAGTGAAGCTGATTTAATGATGTGTTTTTTTTGTATATTCCCTGAACGATATTTTCAAT
>JAHWFP010049567.1:410-14340 GCA_023313725.1 Lithobius niger | reverse complement strand
TTGAGTTGGTGTATTTGTCCAGGATGCTCCAGTCAAAATTTTCAAGCTGTTTAATAATGTTATAATTGTTTAATTTTTTGATAAACTTATGATTATCATGGTGCATTTCTTTAACAGGGTCAAGATGTTTAATCTCAAGACAAGTAAAGTAATGGTCGGCGATCTTTTGTTTAATGACAAAGCCATTACAGCAAGTCTTATTTAGTTTAGTGTAAATCACATCAAGGCAAGATTTAGTGATAGTATTCATTTTCACTTCAACACGGGTTGGAGAAGTAATTTGCGAGGTGTATCCATTTGCAGCCATGATGTTTTCAAACCTTTCAATGTCGAATTTTTCAGTAATGTCTTGTGTTTCTCTGAGCAGATTAAAATTGAGATCGCCAATGACAATAGTGTTAATTGAAGAATTTTGATTTTTGATTTTGATGAGGGCTTTCAAATCTAAGAGGAACTTAATCCGACTAGAGGATGGCTGTCTGTAAATTGCAACAATATTATACATAATGTTATCAACAGAGAAGACCACGTCAAGCGCTTCATTTCCATGAAGAAAAATTTTCTCCGAATTATTAATTTTGAAATGTTGGTTAAGAAAAATCATGACACCGCCACCCTTTTTAAGAGGCCGGCAATTGGCAATTTGTGTGTAGTCTTTCATCTGGTAGTGGGCAAGCTCTTCTTCTTTAATATTAGTTTCATCAAGAATTTATAGGGTTTGGGAGGAGAATTTGTAACTCTAAAAAGTCCCTATTGAAACACGTTAGATCGGTCCCCATTAGTTCAATCCGAGTTTTCAGAGGGCGCCACGTGTTCCATCTGATAGTTTTTGCTCATTTATCAGCCCGAATCTAAAGTAAACTAAATTACAACTAAGCTAGGCTAAATAATAATTAAAATCAAGCTAGTTTCGTTTAGTTTAGCTTAATTTTAGGCTAAAAACTGAGTAGAAATACCCACATAAAACACATGGCGCCCTCTATAAACTAAGACTGAACTAATACGACTGTATCCAACACGTTTCAATATGGGTCTCAGTCACAAATTCTCCTCCCCAACCCTATAAATTCTTGGTTTCATTAATAACAATAAAGTCCCAGGTAATTTTACAGTCATCAATAACATGTTTAAATTTTTCCCAGTGCGTCCTACAGCTTCTAAGGTTTATTTGTAAACCGTGAAGTCCAGTGTTTTTGTTAATATGCAGGAATTTTTTTCTCAGCTCGTCGAAGTTTTCAGCAGTGTCGTTGACCAAGTTCAAACAATCCGAAAGAGCGTTAGATTCCATTGGAGATATTAGTTTTGAGCAGTTTCGTTAGTTGTTCAAGGTCGTCTTCGTTACGTATAATGGTCACGGCTTTTTCAGTTTCGTTTTTCCTAACGTGTATTTTTCCGTCTCTGATCCATATAAACTTGTAGGCTTGTTTGAGTTGATTTTTTGTTTTCCAGAGTAATGATTTAAAATACGGGGTCAAATGTTCATTTACGTAAATTTTTTCTTTGTTACCATTACTGAAAATATCATCATTTGTGATTCTGCCTTTCTTTCCCAAAAGCCATTCATCTCTATAGTTCCTGCTTTTAAACTGAATCACAATAGGCTGCGATTTTTCTGTGTTTTTTGTTGGTATGCGGTGAACACGTTCAATGTGGCTGTCGTCAAAGTAACTGAGCTGAAGTCCGTCAACGATGCGGTAAATAGTATCTCTAATGTCTTCTTTTTTTGTCATTTCCACGCCAAAAATTTCCAGGTTTCTATTTCTATTATATTGTTCACTTTCGTTTTGACTCTTTTTAATTTCTTCGACTTTTGTTTTTAGAGTTTGCGTGTCTGATTTGTTTTCACCAAGCTTATGCATTTTTTCTTCAAGTGCCTGTAGACGTTTCCTAATTTCCACGTTTTCTTTCTTGATTTCTATATTTTCCTTTTTGATATCTTCGTACTGATTTTCTATGAATTTCATACCCTTTAAAACTTCGTTGATTTTATTTTCTATTCTTTCAAGTGGGTCTTTTTTAGTGCTGTCAGTATTTTCAGCTCCATCTTCGGTTTCGGTTTCATTTTCGTTTGCATCTTCATTGTACGAGTTTGTTCTGCCTTTCTTACATCTCTTGCAACTCCATTCATCTTTTTTTTTTCTTTCCCATGGCTTTTAATGTTGTGGCAGCGAGTCCCGTACATTTGTAGTGGTATTTTCCTTTACACGAGCAGCAGGTCAATATCTCACCTTCATTTGTGGTGATTGGGTTTTCGCACTCTTGACAGCGAGACATGGTTGCGTTGTAGTTTTCGGCGAAAATAGTAGGTGACGTCAAAAACGTAAATGACGTCGAGATAATAAGTGACGCGTGGTTAACAAATGTCGTCACTAAAAAAGGGGGTAACACATGGACTCGTTGGAGAGGCAAAAAACGTTCACTACACGAGTAAAGGAGAACAATTCTCATAGAAACAAGTCACAGGTGGTCACGATGAACGGTTCTGCCGATGCACAAGAAGATCACTGACCTGATTTACAGTTTTGAGTGATGGATTGGTTGTGGTAGAAGAAAAATCCGCTGTTAATCGGGAGCAGATTTCTTGAGCCGGCCCGCCTGGGCGCGGCCATCTTGAATTGAATAATAATAATAATAATAATAATAATAATAATAATAATTGGCAGAGCGAGCGTTTAAGATTAGCTTAGCTTAGCTTATAGCGGACACCAAATTGAAAAATGTTGGTTGGATGGATGGATGTACTTTTGTAGTCTAGGTGAAACCCACACGAAAAGTTGGAGCTAGGATTTGCCGTAAATCGAGCAATTACTACCGAAGAATTTACAAATTTTCGATTATATTTCAAACACTCACCATTGTAAATTTGGAATCCTGAATACTTAATCGTATAGCTGTTAAGCAACAAAATCATGCACATCAAGCTAAAAGCTTGCTTGACATTTCAATCCGCTCCGATAGGGTCAACCCTGTGTCATAGTTTCAAACGTTACTGCATGCAAACTGACATACGTTTCCTCTATTCGCAGCACAAATGTTACGATTTCCGCAAAAGTAAAAACGGACACTACTTCGACAACTGACCTGAAGTGAGTTTTGACGTCATAACCAACTCGGTTTATTAAAGATATATCATGTTGGGAAGACTGTATTGCCTGGCAACAAGAAGCATCGCAGGCAAGCCACCCAAATTCAGCTACGCAAAAACTCACAAGCCCGCAGGAAAGTAGCTAGGAATGAGATATATCCGAATTTTTTATTTTATTTGTGAGGTTGTTTATTTTCTTACTGGTTTGTATATTTGAGTTTGGCTGTAACATGGAAAGAAGGAAGACTTTCTTGTTTTAATGGCCTTCTTTTATCATAATTCTGACTTTTGGCTTGCAGTTTTGAGCTCTTTCATGCTTTCTGAACAATCCATTTTCGTGCAGGGTGAATATAACGTGAATGCAAATGACGAAAAACTTGGAGTGAATCCTCTGTCGCCTGAAACCTGTTAGGAACCTGTCAATGCACTGGACTGAGTTGCAATTTAAATTCTCCATCGGTTACCAGTTATTTAAATTTTAACACGCACACAAAAATCCATCATAATGTTGGTCTGAGCTTTTATCCAGAATACATCCCATAACAGCTGAATTTTGTTATTAGTTTTTGGACATCGTTTAGATCGCAACAGCGTGAAAAAAAAAAAACACAATTTCATACAAAGTTAAACCTTTGGTTTTACAGGTACATGCTTGTGCTTTAAATTTTTTTTAGTTCACTCGCTAAAAATCATATTTTTCAAATTGTGTCGATTATGACATTCCAATATATCATTCCGGCTAGAAATGAGTTTTTTAATGGAGCACATTTGAAGGTGCTGACTCAAAACCACTACTAAGTTATTTTTGCAAAAAAAGAAAACTAAAAAAAAAAAATTAACTTATTTGCCAAATGTAATATACATTATTATTACTTTTTTACTGGCAACATCTTGAAGCTTTGAGTATTACATGTCCAATACAGGCTTACAGCGGTATCCTCAAATATCTCTGCCATTGAGTAAGTATTGAATGTTAAAAGAAATGTATTTAGTGAATGCAATAAATTAGATACAGATTTTTTTGGGGGGTTTTATTTACACTATTTACAACATAAAAATGTCATTTTTTTCTAACTTACGATTTTCTTTGGTCCATATTATTCAGTCTATAGTTCACAAAACATAAAATCTTCATTTCACAGTTCACAAAACGAAAAAAGTTTTTTCGGATAAATAATCCAATGTAAGCCACAACACTAATAACAAACTAATATGTTAATGTGAAAAAAAGAAAAGCACTTCACTGTAATTAGATCGTAACACAGATCGTCGAAAATTTGCGAAGATATGTGGTGTGATATCTTGAACTTGTGAAAATAAGCGTGTTTTCCGTGATTTCTTCAGCGTAAGATGAATTTTCACAGTAAGCGGTGTGACGTTTTCAAACTGTAATTAGTCTGAAATAATTCTACAGATGTACTGCACTTTTTTTTTGTGCGTTTGTTTCTTTCAAGCATTGTAATTTTCAATCGCTTCAACACGGCGCGTTATCTACTCCGAAAAATCGCAAAGTTTTTTCCCAAGATTCAGTGTTCAAGTGAATCCCTTTTACTGGTTTTACAGATTCCCACAAACCATTTGTATCAAACTGAAGGAGAGATATCGTCACTTCACAAGTTGGAGAATAATCACGACTGACGACAATGCGTTTATTGTAAGAAATGTCGTGACGATGCTGAAAGACCTCTCCAGAAATGCACTCAGGGTACGAAGTTAGCTCCAAAATTTCAGCTTCCATGGAGTGCTTAGGAATTGGTGGTCTGAAATTCACCTCCTGGTCTATAGCATCTGCTACCAACGCCATCGTCCTTGAAAACACACTTTTCGCCACTCTTCAGCTGTGAAGTTTAAACCCGTGCGCAAAGCCATCCACTGCAAAAAAATTTAACTGTACGTAAACATTCTGATACCATTGAACACGGCACCTCTGAACGACTGTACGTTCACAAAAATATTGGGAAAACCGATAACCAAGAATTTGGAGGGATCTGGTTGGTACTGTTCGGCTGCACTCATAACGTATACAAAATCCTTCGACCGTTTCAAATCATCAAGTTCAGGTACAGTGGCAAACGTTATACGACGTTTCGCGGGTTTTTTTCTTTTTTTTCTTAGGAGCATCGGGAACTTGCAAACATCTGTCACGGCGTCGGCGTTCATTATTCGTAGTAATTGACGATTCGAAGTCTTTATCACTGCATGTTAAATCCAACGCTTATGGGATACCTGTTTGCACAGTCTCGTTGTTTGCTACTTCCAAAGTGTCATCATAATCAACGTTGGGCACACGCCAAGTATCAACAGTAAGGGTTTTATCATACTCTTTGGTCTGCGAAGTTACACAGTTACTGTTAAAAACATTTTGAAGGCCTTCCATTTTGAATCCTGGTTGAGAAGAGTGGCAAACGAAGGCGAAACGTGCCATTCGCCCTCTCAAAAAGTTGGTTTCTCGTGACGTGCGAGGTTGAAACGGAACGGTGGTTTATCCAAAATGAGCGGCGTCAAAACCGACCATCACACCATACACCGCATTCATCACACACACAAAATATACAATCTATACCCACGCCATCCTTTTCTACGCAATCTCTGATTGGTCGCTCATAGCATTAGCAAGAAATCCAAAACTTTGTTTGGGCCATCACTAGTAATTGCCAAAACACGCGTGACAGTGTAGTGGTTCACCGTTTTCTTTTTTCATTTGGCTCCAGTTGTTTTTCTTTTTTTCTGAGAGTCCAATTTTCTTAAACTCCAGGAAAATAGTGGGTTTCGTTACGTCAGTCCTTTGAAAGAAGCCTACTTTTTGCGATTAAACAAAAAATTTGAAAGACTTGTCCTTTATTTTTTAATAAATCTAAGTCAATTATGAGTCGCCAAAATTACTTCTTCAACCATGCGCCAGTAACACCTTGAGAAAACAGATGCCACAAAACTAAGAGGCCTTCATTAAAAAAAAAAAGCCCCTGTGTTCGTCCTAGTTCTTCCCTGATCATAATTTTGTTTTTCAAATGTAATTTTAAACTTGTGTTTTGTGTCATGGCACGTTCGAGGTACACGTCAAAAATAAGTTCTCACATTTTGTGCTTGATGACATCACATAATTTAGTAAAAGGTAACTTTTTTTGATTAACCCCTTCGTTACCAAACGATCTTTCATCCTTTTGTCTGGGACCCAGAGAGAGCCAGCGAGCCAGAAACGGACTTGAACACCTTTATTGGTCACTGGATAAGGTCTTTTTATTTTTTTAAGCCAATCGGGCTGCAAAAAAAGGACGGTATCGATTTGGTTGGCTGAGATAGAAGAAAAAAACCCGTGGTTCGGTCGTCATGGTTTGTCAGAGAGAAATTGGGGTAGCTTCAAAGTATTCTTTGTTCGTGTTTCACGTACAAGCAAACTCATGGGTTGGAAGCAATGTGTAGCAACTTTGAAGGTGAAAGTGGAATTCTCTTCGATAAATTCTGCAATTTGCCGATCAAAAACAGTTTGCTGTCGGTAACTTGCATAGACATCTTGTGGGTTTAAACGTTCGTGTGTGTAACCCGTTTTTTTCTGAAGATGTGTCTTACAAGATTTTTAACGCATTAGAAAGAGAAGTTCATTACCTGACCGACCAAAAAGTGACATTGTTTGGAACGACTTTTAATTTGAAACGAAAACACACAGCATACGGAACTCACCCTGCTTTATCGTATAACTATCCTGGTGGACTGGTTCTGTACGCGAAACCACCGACCCCCATCATAGTAGCCTTATTCCGTTGCGGGCGTGGCATTACTAACGAACGTTACGATTTTGTCATCGTTAATCGTTTCGCGAATGGTGAATACTGTTTGGGGTTTCATGCAGACAACTCAACAGGTTTACTTCCCGAAGCCGGAACGACCTATCTGCTCTTTGGTGTTGATCAAGACATTGTTTTCAGGAATAGTGAGTTGGTGTCAGATCAATCCTTCACTTTGAATCTGGCGAATGGAAGAGTGATGAAAGCTTCGCCACCCACTTAAGACTGCTATAACGTCGGCGTTCCCCAAAGGATTGACGTAACGAAACCCACTATTTTCCTGGAGTTTAAGAAAATTGGACTCTCAGAAAAAAAAAAAAACAACTGGAGCCAAATGAAAAAAGAAAATGGCGTACCACTACACTGTCACGCGTGTTTTGGCAATTACTAGTGATGGACCAAAGTTTTGGATTTCTTGTTAATGCTATGAGCGACCAATCAGAGATTGCGTAGAAAAGGACGGCGTGGGTATAGATTGTATATTTTGTGTGTGTGACGATGCGGTGTATGGTGTGACGGTCCGTTTTGACGCCGCTCATTTTGGATAAACCACCGTTCCGTTTCAACTTCGCATGTCACGAGAAACCAACTTTTTGAGGGGGCGAATGGCACGTTTCGCCTTCGTTTGCCACCGGTCTCAACCAGGATTCAAAATGTTTTTAACAGTAACTGTGTAACTTCGCAGACCAAAGAGTATGATAAAACCCTTACTGTTGATACTTGGCGTGTACCCAACGTTGATTATGATGACACTTTGGAAGTAGCAAACAACGAGACTGTGCAAACAGGAATCCCATAAGCGTTGGATTTAACATGCAGTGATAAAGACTTCGAATCGTCAATTACTACGAATAATGAACGCCGACGCCGTGACAGATGTTTGCAAGTTCCCAATGCTCCTTAGAAAAATAAGAAAAAAAAACCCGCGAAACGTTGTATAACGTTTGCCACTGTATTGAACTTGATGATTTGAAACGGTCTAAGGATTTTATATACGTTATGAGTGCAGCCGAACAGTATCAACCAGATCCCTCCAAATTCGTGGTTATCGCTTCTACCAACATTTTTGTGAATGAACAGTCGTTCAGAGGTGCAGTGTTCGGTGGAATCAGAATGTTTATGTACAGTTAAATTTTTTTGCAGTGGATACCTTTGCGCACGGGTTTAAACTTCACAGCTGAAGAGTGGCAAAAAGTGTGTTTTCCAAGGACGATGGCGTTGGTAGCAGATGCTATAGACCAGGAGGTGAATTTCAGACCACCAATCCCTAAGCACTCCATGGAAGCTGAAATTTTGGAGCCAACTTCGTACCCTGAGTGCATTTCTGGAGAGGTCTTTCAGCATCGTCACGACATTTCTTACAATAAACGGATTGTCGTCAGTCGTGATTATTCTCCAACTTGTGTGAAGTGACGATATCTCTCCTTCAGTTTGATACAAATGGTTTGTGGGAATCTGTAAAACCAGTGAAAGGGATTCACTTGAACACTGAATCTTGGAAAAAAAACTTTGCGAATTTTCGGAGGAGATAACGCGCCGTGTTGAAGCGATTGAAAATTACAACGCTTGAAAGAAACAAACGAACAAACAAACGCACAAAAAAAAAAGTGCAGTAAATCTATAGAATTATTCTAGACTAATTACAGTGAAGTGCTTTTCTTTTTTTCACATTAACATATTAGCTTGTTATTAGTGTTGTGGCTTATATTGGATTATTTACACGAAAAAAACTTTTTTCGTTTTGTGAACTGTGAAATGAAGACTTTATGTTTTGTGAACTATAGAGACTAAATAATATGGACCAAAGAAAATCGTTAGTTAGAAAAAATTGACATTTTTATGTTGCAAATAGTGTAAATAAAACCCAAAAAAATCTGTATCTAGTTTATTGCATTCACTAAATACATTTCTTTTAACATTCAATACTTACTCAATGGCAGAGATATTTGAGGATACCGCTGTAAGCCTGTATTGGACAGGTAATACTCAAAGCTTCAAAATGTTGCCAGTAACAAAATAATAATAATGTATATTACATTTGGCAAATAAGTAATTTTTTTTTTAGTTTTCTTTTTTTGCAAAAATAACTTATTAGTGGTTTTGAGTCAACACCTTGAAATTTGCTCCATTAAAAAACTCTTTTCTAGCCGATTAAAATGATATATTGGAATGCCATAATCGACACAATTTGAAAAATATGATTTTTAGCAAGTGAACCAAAATAATTTAAAGCACAAGCATGTACCTGTAAAACCAAAGGTTTAACTTTGCATGAACTTGTGTTTTTTTTCACGCTGTTGCGATCCAAGCGTTGTCCAAAAACTAATAACAAAATTCAGCTGTTATGGGATGTATTCTGGATATAAGCTCAGATCAACATTATGATGGATTTTTGTGTGCGTGTTTAAATTTAAATAACTGGTAACCGATGGAGAATTTAAATTGCAACTCATTCCAGTGCATTGACGATCCTAACAGGTTTCAGACGACAGAGGATTCACTCCAAGTTTTTCGTCATTTGCATTCACGTTATCTTCACACTGCACGAAAATGGATTGTTCAGAAAGCATGAAAGGGTTAAAACTGCAAGCCAAAGGAATTATGATAAAAGAAGGCCCTTAAAACAAGAAAGTCTTCCTTCTTTCCATGTTACAGCCAAACTCAAATATACAAACCAGTAAGAAAATAAACAACCTCACAAATAAAATAAAAAATTCGGATATATCTCATTCCTAGCTTGTTTCTTGTGGGCTTGTGAGTTTTTGCGTAGCTGAATTTGGGTAGCTTGCCTGTGATGCTTCTTGTTGCCAGGCAATACAGTTTTCCCAACATGATATATCTAGACACACGCTAGTATGTCGCCGCCAAGTAACAGTAGATCATCCCATTGTAGACATCCGATTGTTAAAAATTTATTGTTAATGATAAAAAGGCTGCTCACTAGCAGACATGTCTGTTAACTGTAACCAATTCAAAGCATGTTTTGGCATGTTGAGGATAAATCCCAATGCGACAGAAATGTTTCAAAATGTGGAAAATGTAAGGGGAAGGGTCAGAGATTAAGAAAAACTAACATTTAAAGGATGAGTGGCCACCAATCATAGAGAAAAAGATGCGTCAATAACGTTGTTTTCATCTTACTGTCTAGCTAGCTGGCTAGCTAATAATATTTATCCCATGTTAAATCCCATAGACTTTTTGCTCATGGCTAGCGTAAAATTGAGAAGGTCTACGTACCTGAACTTTAGCACACGGATGCATGGTCATCTGAGGATGGTCCTTTTGTTGGTTTGGGGGTTGTAGGGGTCAGGACAAATGCGTGGGAGGGTTTTGAAATTTGCCACCGCCGAATTTAAATTTCGTTTCTTTTCCAAGTTGCAACCAAAGATTTTAAGCAACAATGGCTTGAACAATCAAGACTGGTCCTTAGATTTATTGTAAAAGCCTGGACGAACTAAAAACTGAACTGTAACGAAAGACAAAATAAAGAAACATTAACGTTGCCGTGGATTGCGTAAGAATAACGGGATGCACGTTAGGTGATGGTTACGCAACAATACGAGCATACACGAGCTAATGGGTTTTTTGTTAATAACCCAAAGAAAAATGCTTCGCGTTCTGCTGATTTAGTAACAGCGACCTTCGGGGGTTTCTGCATGACTAAATGTGAACGAAATCTTGAAAAATTAAGGGGAAGTTGCAGGGATGAACAAAACAACTGAAGGGGGTGCGCTGTTTGAGTGAGCGAAGCGAACGAAATCAGCGATTGTTAGTCAGTGTGTGCAAAAATGGGATTGAAGCATCTTAAACAAACGGTGTAACCTTACGTACGTTTAAAGTCCTGTAAAAGTTGTGATATCCACCCAAAACCAAAACTGGTAGAAAAATCCGCCAAGTTTCCAAAAACGGCCGGCCTTTGAAGGTAGTGATATCAATCCACCAGGGAAAGGCTGCCAAGGTTAATCCTATTAGCCAAGTTAATCGCACCGAATAATACTTTGGACGTTAAATGAAAACTTGAAGATTGCTACCACTAGTAGCAATCTTCTAGTTTTTAATTTAACTTTCGAACTATTAGTATGTGCGATTAACTTGGCTAATAGGATTAACCTTAGCGGCCTTTCCCTGGTGGATTGATATCACTACCTTCAAAGGCCGACCGTTTTTTGGAAACTTGGCGGATTTTTCTACCAGTTTTGGTTTTGGGTGTATATAGCTAGCTAGCTAGACAGTACCCACCAGCTAGACAGTTTAAACTCAGGAATTATAATGCACATGTGCGCTGTTGTTTATAGCATCCACCCAAAACCAAAACTGGTAGAAAAACCCGCCTAGTGCAAGTTTCCAAAAACGATCGGCCTTTGAAGGAAGTGATATCATTCCATCAGGGAAAGGCCGCCAAGGTTAATCCTATTAGCCAAGTTAATCGCACATACTAATAGTTCGAAAGTTAAATGAAAACTAGAAGACTGCTACTAGCGGTAGCAATTTTTAAGTTTTCATTTAACGTCCAAAGTATTATTCGGTGCGATTAACTTGGCTAATAGGATTAACCCTGGCGGCCTTTCCCTGGTGGAATGATATCACTACCTTCAAAGGCCGATCGTTTTTGGAAACTTGGCGGATTTTTCTACCAGTTTTGGTTTTTGGGTGGTTCTTTAATAAACCGAGTTGGTAATGACGTCAAAACTCACTTCAGGCCAGTTGTGGAAGTAGTGTCCGTTTTTACTTTTGCGGAAATAGTAACATTGTGCTGCGAATAGAGGAAACGTATGTCAGTTTGCATGCAGTAACGTTTGAAACTATGAAACAGGGTTGGCCCTATCGGAGCGGATTGAAATGTCAAGCAAGCTTTTAGCTTGATGTGCATGATTTGTTGCTTAACAGCTTTACGATTAAGTATTCAGGATTCCAAATTTACAATGGTGAGTGTTAGAAATAAACTCGATAATTTGTAAATTCTTCGGTAATAATTGATCGATTTACGGCAAATCCTAGCTCCAACTTTTCGTGTGGGTTTCACCTAGACTACAAAAGTACATCCATCCATCCAACCAACATTTTGCAAATTGGTGTCCACTATAAGCTAAGCTAAGCTAAGCTTAAACGCTCGCTCCGCCAATTATTATTATTATTATTATTTTGTAACATCAAACTCACTTCATCAACAAAAGCATTTTCGTAACGCATTACTTCATTAACACATAGAAAAGTGCTAAAAAATCCATTACATTCGTTGAATCTATTCTAGACGAAGAGGTGCATTAATTACGGTACTATACAAAGAATGATGTGACGCAATCAATAGTCTTTCGGTAATTTATATTTACAATGCTTATAAATTATGCAAATTTGAATCCATACTAAAATGTATTAAAACCTTGTAGGCATTATTCTTTCTTTCAAACAGTAAGCTTATAATTTTTTTGTTGTCCTGTAAATGTCAGAACGACGGGTTGTTTTTTTTTTTTACGAATTATCTGATTTGTAGTGGAAATGTATGTTTAAAAAAATGTATCTTTATCCTTAAAAACTCTTATTCACTAAAAACCGTTACACAATATTTGCGCGTATTACAGAACTACTAACCCGTGGTCACAAACGGACGGCGCCAACTTTTCACTCTTTTTTTTTTAAACCGCAGAAATTTGAACGTAAAAGCGGTTGGTTTGGCAGGGGCTCTTCTTTGTTCGTCAAGCATCTAGCTTGAGATTGGCTGTCGACCCCCTAGCAATGTGATTTCTTTGTGTATCGCAGAAGAGACTGTTTGGCGAATACCCCCAACCACGCATTTGAAATTCTATGAGCTTAGGAGTAAGGCGAGCGCGTTTTCTTTCCAGTGCCTACTACAAAGAAGGCGTTCCTGTTCGAAATAGTATACTGATTTCACACTAGTAAATTCGTCTCGCGCTCGGCGCGCGCTCACCATTTCACACTATTAAATTTGTCTCGCGCCAGCGCGCGCCGGCCGCTTATTTGCGAGCCAACTTGGCCGCTACAGCAAAGCGTGCTGGCGCGCGCCAGGGGATTATCCCCGCGTATTATCTGTCTACCCGCACAAAAGAACTTTCTTCCTCGTGCTGTTCCCCTTCTCAGGCCTATTGTTGTGGGATCTGCATGACTCACCCCTAACTCTGCTAGATACAGAAAACACGGCCGCTACGAATTTTTAAATGTGAAATCCGAAACGAGTTGCCCAGGGCTGGCTCTCATTCGGCGCGCGCCCGGGCGCGAGACGAATTTAGTAGTGTGAAATCAGTAGTAGTGTAAAGGCTGGCCGTCGGAAAAACCTTCGTTTTGCAAACGAACAATTTTTTTTTCTTGAGCGCACCAAAAACGCAAAAAGACCTCGATCTTCCCCCTCCGCCATTTTTTTAATAATGGACTAAAACGGCCAAACTTTTCACCATTTAATAGCCTGGAACAATATCTACCTCTTGAGGAAGCCCAAATTGTAAAATTCCATCCAGAAGTTTTACAATCGACTTTTGAAAACCTCACGAAACCAACCGCAGCGCTCATCATTTCCGGCCGCCATTATTGTAACTCAATGTATCTTTGCAATTTAATTTGTTATTCTTTGAGGGGAAAAAGCCCACAAACACTAGCTTAGTTGTAGATTAGGAGGGGCTACCTTTGGTACTTAACCTCACATACATGTGGATACAGACAACCATTTTTAAGTGTGATATTTTTTATTATGTTTGTCGGCCGCAAGCCTCATGAAAAATTTCCACTAAGATCAAAAATTGTCCCGTAACTTTCAAGTTAAGCATCCAAATTAACTTCATGCGTTATAGCATTCAACTAAGCTAGATTATTCATTTATTTAACCTTTTTATATATTCTTTTGCCCCCAGAAACGCTACCATTAGCCCAAAATAATTCGACATCGGCATTCTCACGGACACGAATTTTAGTGTGTATGTTTGCTTTAAATCTCCCTGAAACTCCGACTGTGACCTTCCGAATGCAAAAACTAGCTTGTCCTTCTATTAAAAACAATACTCTTATAAAGATCTGTTTCCATAGCCATCCAAAGTCAAACTGTGCATAAACTCCG
>JAHWFP010049566.1:0-10905 GCA_023313725.1 Lithobius niger | reverse complement strand
ACTGTTGAAGAATTCTCTATTCCGTATGGGGCTTCCTGGGGAAAAAAATAACACACTCAACCTCCCCCTTCCCTTTAGGGCAGAGTTGAAAAACCGCCAGTCTTCATTTCTAGCTTCTTTTCCCGGATAGTC
This sequence comes from Lithobius niger, assembly GCA_023313725.1. Classification (NCBI taxonomy): domain Eukaryota; kingdom Metazoa; phylum Arthropoda; class Chilopoda; order Lithobiomorpha; family Lithobiidae; genus Lithobius; species Lithobius niger. Next base: position 10,773 of record JAHWFP010049566.1, on the reverse strand, counting down.
AGCAGATGAATTTCAGAATGGTGTTTAGGGTCCGTTTATGCAACGGCTCGCCTTTGCATTCTCGCAGCTAGAACCTAGAAATCATCTGAAATTCCAACATGGCGGCAATTTTAGCTATGTCGACTCGCACTGAAAACACTGAATAATCCGAGTTCGGAAGCGGCTGGGAAAATTTCCTCAGGAGGAATTCTTTATCTTATTGTCACGGATTATAAGTCTTAAAGATTTACTTAAACGACGTTGGATTTACCTAATCCAGATAGCTTTGTTACCATGGCAATGACAACTTTGCCATTGTGATTAAATTCTAGCTGCGAGAATGCAAAGGCAAGTCGTTGCGTAAACCCGGCCTTATTGCGGAATCGACTTGGAGAAGTCTTTGCTCGAGACAACATGGCGCGATTTTCTCTCTTTCATAACTTTTTCCTCTTTTTGTCATTCGTGGGGAAATAAATAAACAATTTTGAAAATCGATGCAAAAATGTGTTGATCTTTTTTTTTTCTTGGTGCATGGCATGAAAACAACATTAGAAAAAAATAGTTTTAATCCTGAAAGGGGGGGGGGGGGGGTGCGTTCTAAACCAGCGTTCCCACCTAAATCCGTCACTGGTTGTACTGGCAATGCTGCTGTGAAGTACACAAAATCAAAAGCGGATTATTACAAGGGAATTACATACAAGCAAGAGTGATATCAACCCCCCCCCCCAAGTATCTCTGTTGATACAAGTAAAAACCTAATTGATACAAGGGAAGATGAAATGAAGAAAGATAGTTCAGACTCTTCACCTCAGTGGAACTTCTGAAAGAAAAATACATGTACTACATGCGTACAGTACCATCTATCTTTCGTTCTTTGGAAAGTCTAACAGTCACCGCAATGCAGGACATCTCTAGGCACTGGAAAATACGTCCCTCCTCTACCCCTCTGTCTATTAAAAATTACCTAAATTATCCCCAATGCCAATACCTAAAAGCAAAAGTTTCCTACTTGAGTTAAAAGCCTTCGAGGATGGCTTGGGTGAGAAAAAGAAGCCCTAGGGACCTACGGCACTATCCCAGACTCAGTGGCAAGAATTTACTATCTCTAAACAGGCCATATTATGATTTTAAGTGGTAAACAAAATTGGGGGGGGGGGGGTATAGGATTTGTGCCATCATGGGCGTTCGGCAACAAGGTTGTAACTAAAGATTATGAAAAGGAATATAAATAAAGGAGAACCGAGTAGGCCTTTTTACGCCTCATCAGGCGTGTGTACAGTTACTAGCCAAAGCCCGTGCTTTGTTCGGCGTGAAATTATCAAATGTAAATTGTGAGTGCACGACCTTTACGAATGATCTGTGATGGCATTTTGCTGTGCTAAATAGTTTACATTTCGTTCTATAGATGCCGCCGTCTGTCTGTGGCATGTTCAATCAAGTTTCTGCACGCGCTTTACACTGGCTGAATCTCGGATGGTGTTGGATGTTTCATTTGAAACATCGGTATGGTTTGGTATCTCATGTATGACCCAAATGAGTCAGTCAATACTTATGGCCAACAAACGCTAATTTTCGTTCGCTTCGCTCACTCAATCAGTGCAGCCCCATTCAATCACCCTACCTCCTTTTTTACAAATTGCCTTGTCCTCTTTCTCTATACCCCGCCCGCCAGCGACATAAGAAGCTGTAACACGTGAGGGGAAGGCGTGTATTAGGTCTTCAATATACCTTAATAGCTCGGCCCATGCTAAGTGAACCTAAATGATTCCAGTTTGGCTAACAAATGCTGATTTTTATTTTACTCGCCTAGCTCATCCCCCTCTAATCGTTCCTCCCTCCTTTTTATATATTTTCTCTTTCACTTACCCTATATTCTCCGTCCTCCTACCACCTGGTCGCTCGTCCCTAATTTTTCATTTTTGTACTGAATTCCGTTTCTTTGAAAACATTTTTATGAACACTTTTTATGGACATTTTTTATAGACGTCTACAACATTTTGAAGTTATGACCATTGCCTTGCCTCAATGCCATGCCCAACCGAGATTGAAGCTGCATTAGTCGAGAGAGTAACACAATTTTAATCTCAGCTGGCTATGGCATTGAGGTAAATGATGGCGGAGATGGTGCTATCTGTCCGTGGCCGTAGCTAGGAAGTGTGTAACAAACACGGACATACTAGATCCCAAGAAAATAAGATAATATATTATTTCCTAACTCTATCAGTACCTTCCTAAAGCACCGAACAGAGCGAACAGAAAGCACCACTGTTAGAGACAGTTTGGCTCCAAACTTGACGTCGCGCGTGCGCAGTGATGTTGCGTCAGCCACTCAGTATCTTCATAAACTACAATACAGCTCAACAAGCTCAGCAGAGTATTCGATACGTCATGCCTTCATGGCGACCAGACCTGGCTAATGGATTTGACTAGGACTGGCTAATAAATGTGACCAGGCGAGATCAATGCCAAATTGCGAACCATCTCATGGAGGTGGTTTGCTGGGGTGGAAGTTTGAGCATGCGCGAGGAAACAGTTTTGACGAAACAGATTCATCGCTGACGATGTTGACGTCAATCAAGCCGTATCAACACGGATATTAGCACGGAATGAGTCAAACTGTCACCAACGTTTGGTTCGCTCTGTTTGGTCGTTTAGGAAGGTACCGTATGACTGGATCCCCAAAAAAGATAATTTTCAATTTTTCTTATTTTTCCAAATTACGTGCCTCGCTCCTCGCTGCGGGTAAGCATATAGCATCAGAAACCCGCAACCAAAAACATGTCCAGCCAAAAATGTGATCCAGCTGACGCCTGAGATCGGTGCAGATGCTTCGGATCCAGTGTAAAAAAAAAACTATTAGCTGCCAAGAAATGAGCTGGAAATTAACTGTAAAAGCTTTTAGCGATCTTGTATTATATTATGATATCTGAATCTTCGAAACGATACACCTGTGTCTTTGTCAAAATGTACCTAAAAATCAGACAAACATCAGTATGGTTGCTTACTGCCAATGGAGAGTAGAAAAAAAAACAGCTTATCCGTAGTCCAAAAATGAGTGAGCACCCTGAATGCATTGAGTTGAAAAACAATTTAGTGATCTTATATTATGTGATACTTGAATTTTCGAAATGATACACCTGTAGTTTCAAAATACACCTAAAAAGCAAAACAAACATCAGTATGGCCACTTACAACCTGCCTGTCCGGAAATAAGTGTGCACCAGAAATGAGTTGTTCACCCTCGATCGAATATTTATGATTGCTGGCCTAACTTACTCACCAAAAAACAGTGATGGACTACAGCTGAACTTCAGCTGGTAATATCAGGAGCCAATGAAACAAGCCCCTCCGGGCCAACCTCCGACCATGTAACCCTGTAAAAAGCCCAAACCTATCCCCATCCTCCATGAGGGAGCCCTAATCTTTTTTCCCTCCTGTTCCACCATCCCAGAAGGAAACTCTTTCCCCACTTCATCCCTCTTCCCACCAGCCAAGGAGTCACCAGTTAGCTTCTCCTCTCCTCACCCACCCAACTCTTCCCTCTTCAAGGCCCCACCATTCAACCAAGACATGCTCCCATCTCTTTACCTCCCCACAAAATCTGCATGTCACTCCACGGATTCCACTCCACGTCCTCCGACTTCCAGAAGGCCTATGGGCACGACGCCAAGAAAACATGCAGGCAACTTATGTGAGAATATACGTAGACAGAACCTGTGATCTAGTGGCAGCCCACCTTGCCGAGGCAGGAAGCTGCGACGATCTAATATGATGATAAGCATAGGAAAGTGGACTACAGATAAGGCAAGCTGGTGATGGTCACAAACCATGTCCTGTCCAAGGCAGTGAAGAAACTGGACGAAAACTTAAGCCAATATATAAAGCCACAGACAGAGTCAAACAAAAGAAGAGCCCAGTCACTTATAGACCAGTATCCATCGCCAATGCAGCAGACTTGAGGACAGTCAACATCGCCGACATTGAGTCGTACCGGGATCCAGTTACAATGGAATGGAAAGGACTTCAACTAATTTCAGCCACATCAGGAAACTTCAGTGAGGAGAATCGGACACCGAGAAGAGATATATCCCTAAGTGATATCCCTAACAACCAGTAAGCAAGAACTCCAAGCACCAAGACAGAACACTTCAGACTCATTAAGCTCAGGCACTGAGTCTGACCCCAAATGGATAGCAGCTGATGATCCAGCAGACTCCTCAGACACCGAAGCTGACAAAGACCGAGGCCGTCCAGAACCTTTAACCAAAAATCTGAGAGAGAGAGAGAGAGACAAGGCAGGATGCGATGAAAGCCAATCTACCTCAAAGACTGCCTGCTCTTCATGACAAGTGAAGCCCTCAGCAAGGAGAAGGGCAAGTGGGTCGAAAACCAGAAGGAAGGAGTCGAACAGACCGCGGCATTGAGGGGAGCCACCATTCTGAAGTCTACACATCAGATAGCATAGGACCAGAAGTAACGAAGGACGGAACAACATGAGAGACAGCAAATCTTTGTTGCTCGAGGAACTTCGGGACCACCAACAGACTCAGACGAGAGTTGCAGCGTTAAAGGAATCAAGACTAAGACATAACGCAGCAGGTCCCATCCCACTCTTCAGAAATCAAGACTCGTGCAAGTTGGCCATGTCATATGTGCTGTGGTATGCAAGGTTGGAGGATACCAGGCAACATCAAGGCGAACGCAGATGCAATGCAGTGGATCCACCCAACAAAATTGACGACGAGGCCACCATAAACTCCAGGAACGCACCAACGCCCACTAATGCTGCTCAGCACTCCAACTGACCCCAATCTTCCCTCCTATCAAAAGCTACTCTTCTTCCAAATATCATGTAAGGCCCAGCCACTCCACTTCCACAGAATCATTCAGTACCTTCCTAAACGAGCGAACAGAGCACACCACTGTTAGAGACAGCCAGTACCTTCCTAAAGCACCGAACCAAACGAACCACTGTTGGTGACAGTTCAGCTCATTCCCAATTATAGTCGTGTTGATAAGGCTTGTTTACATCAAACATCGTCAGCGATGATTCTGTTTCCGGTACCTTGCGCATGCTCAAAAGCTCCACTACTGGCAAACACCCGCAACCACCTCCCCGAGATGGTTTGCAATTTTGCATTGCTCGTGCCTGGTTACTTCCATTAGCGTAGTCTGGTCCAATCAATTTGCCACGTCTGGTCACGTTAAAGGTATGACGTAACGAGTTCTCTGTTAAGCTTGTTGATTTTGCTGCACAGTGATTACAGTTTCGGAAGGTACTAAGCGGCTGATGCAACGTTACTGCACATGCGCGACGTTAAGTTTGGAGCGAAACTGTCTCTAACAGTGGTGCATTCTGTTCGCTCTGTTCCGTTGTTTAGGAAGGTACTGAGCTTGGCTCCAAACTTGACGTCGCGCGTGCGCAGCGATCAGTACCTTCCTAAAGCACTTAACAGAACGAACCAAACGCACCACTGTTAGTGACAGTTCAGCTCATTTCCTGTTATAGCCGTGTTGATTTGGCTTGCTTGCGTCAACCATCGTCAGCAATTAGTCACTGGCAATCACCCACAACCACCTCCCCGAGATGGTTTGCAATTTGGCATTGTTCGCGCCAGGTCACATCCTAATACCTAGCATATTCCAAAAAATTAGCCATGTCTGGTCATGTTATGAAGTAACGAGTGCTCTGTTGAGCTTGTTGATTTTGCTGAGCTGTGACTGCAGTTTCGGAAAGTACTAAATGGCTGACGCAACATCATTGCGCACGCGCGACGTCAAGTTTGGAGCCAAACTGTCTCTAACAGTGGTGCGTTCTGTTCGCTGTGTTTGGTCGTTTAGGAAGGTACTGGATGTTACGTCAGCTGTTTAGTACCTTACGAAACTGCAATCACAGCTCAGCAAAATCAGCAAGCTCAACAGAGCACTCGTTACATCGTGCCTGTAATGTGACCAGACGTGGCTAATTGATTGGACCAGGTTAGGCGAATGGATGTGATCAGGCGCGAGCAATGCTAAATTGCAAACCATCTCGGGGAGGTGGTTGTGGGTGATTGCCAGTGGTGGAGCTTTTGAGCATGCGCGAGGTAACAGCTTTCCCGGAAACAGACTAATCGCTGACGATGGTTGACGTAAGCAAGCCAAATCAACACGGCTATAATAGGAAATGAGCTGAACTGACACCAACAGTGGTACGTTTGGTTCGTTGCTTTAGGAAGGTACTGAATATCTTATCAACGCTTACTCTTCTTGATGATGGGGGGGGGGGGGCTTTCCCGTCTGAAAGAGGGTGCAGCCACATGCAGCATACCTGAAAAGAATATCGACAGTACACTTCTGCACACCCCTCCGACTCCATCACCACCAGAAGCACATTCATTCTTTTCCTCTCTTCGCTCCTCCCCGACGAGACAAGCCTACCAGTTGGCCTTGTCCGCGTTGCCCTGCGCCATGATTGACAACGCGACCCATTTTCTCCCTTTAAATGACTATAATTTACGATTTTAAGGATGCGGTTAGGATGTAGGGCGGCAGCTCAACAGCAGACAAAGTTACCTTAAATGAAATTTTCTTCCAGTAAGCTTTAATACCATATCTGAATAGTGAATCAGCACATCTACACTACAAAATCACAATCAGAAAAACCGGAAGTGCGCACCGAAGATAAAAACTACAACATCAGTGCTAAATACAGAAACTTCAAAATGGCCGGCGACGAAGCAGCGTCTGCTGAAAACAAGGACTCAGATCCCGATTCAACGCCCAAAACACCGATGTTTAGTCGTGAAACGAAACCAAACAAACCTTTAAACATTCAAGAAGACATTCCTCCGATTTTTGAGGGCGATAAGAAATCCGGCGAGGTACCCGAATACCAAACAGCCGCTGAGTACGCCAAAGCTGTTAACCAGTGGTTGTGGCAGTGTTATTACTGGCAATCCGTAGCAGCTGGTTTTCCTTATTATCTCTCTAATGTCTTGCGGCAAGGAACTCTTCCGTCCAGCGCTATTTTTCAAGGAGCAGGAGTTACCTTACAGCCTGGATTGCCGGGGCAATCTATTCCAGCTCGGACGGCACCTCAAATAGGTGTCGTTGGTGATCGCAGAGGTGAGTATGAACCCAAGACATTCTTGATTTGAAAAAATTGAATGATCAAGAACAATGTGTTGCAAGTTGAGATTGATCCACAGGTTTCGCAATATTTTAAGTTGGGGCGTTGCGGTCCGCATTCTTCCCAACAATCCGTACGCCTAACTTCTGGACCGTTGCCAGAAAACTTAATGACAGCTGTTCTGCAACCTGCCTAGCTTAAATTAAACCAATCAGTTATGGGTAAATGGGGGTGAGGGGTTACGTTTAACAAATTGGAGCCAGTCCCCAAGAAAATCGGTGGTGCTGAGGGAAAACTTTGTTGGTTTTGGTGGACACCTGTGGAGCTGGTGCTACTAAATTTCGGTTGTTTAAACTTTAAATTCTTTTCACCAACCCCCAGTCACTGCTTCGATTAAGTGAGTGTAAAGTCTAGTTCTAAAGTCTAGAATACACCTATACCCGATATCCTTCTGAAATTGACTCCAAATGGCTCCAGCACCTTCATACATCCAGGAACAGTCTGTTTTATAGCGCGGAAATGTGTTAAAACGACTTAAATCGGTCAGTTTGTAGCTCCGCAATCTGTACATTTATACGGTGTTTGCGTTCGCTCACGAGGCCTTGCGGAGCAGGGAAGCTTATATATTTTTTTCGTAAACTGTTATTGTTAAGTGGGTAGTTATTGTCAGTTGCGTGTGGTTTTGTTGTTATTGTCGGTTAGGTTAGGCAGGTACCGGCTTCTGTTTGGCGTTTCACTTGTAATGAACTGTTTGGGGTTTAGCGTTTCACTTGTGGTGCTTCACTGCGTGGCGTCGTCTGCCTCGAGCCTGCCGCGGCTTGGGATCAGTTAAAACATGGTTTTAACACATTTCTGCGGCTTGGAATCAGTTTGTAGTGCCTTTCCAGCCAATTTAAGGTAATTATTTTTTTCGTAAAATTTAGGCCATGTGCGTGAAGTAGACTTGTGCCCAAAGTAGGCCACAGTAGCATGGCCATTCTTTCAAAACCTTCCATCCCTATCTGGAATTTCTTATGGTGCAAATGAGAAGGTATGCTATAGATTTCCCAGTCAGGTGGTTTAAAAGTTGAAGTTTCATAGTGTTCAGCAGTAGATTTAAAAAAAAATTGGTATCGTGCATTGGCGAATTTTCAATCCCTTCCTAGGATCTTCGTCAGGTCAAAAAAAGAGTTGTTTACATTATTGACACATATTTTGTGAAGCTTGGAACGCTACATCCCGTCTTTATTCCTGGTGTGTCATGGTTGAATTGAATGGTTTTATGGCCACTTTTGTGATCGGCCGGCTTGTGTCTGCTTCAGTGCAGTGATGGGTTTTCGTTGAATGAGGTGGAGGACAAGTGCCTTTATACGGCTGAAGGCCCTTCAGTGACATTGCAGGGCGATGAATTCCAGGATAAGCCTGGCATAGAATTTCTTCTCATTAATAGGATATCAGTATTTTTAAAGGTGCCGTGTGTCAACGAAATGTAGGCTACTGCTAACATGTCTTGGAGTTAGAATTGTTGTAAGCTTACAGCTGATTTGTGTTCAGTGTTTCAAGTGTTGACTGAGCGTTTTGTGTGGCCTACGTAGGTGGTGGAGCACTGAGGACATGGAATACGGGATACAACATTAGATTGCAGGAGAGGGGGGTGGTCATGGTCGAAGCAGTGTTTTGATGTTGGGGGTGTGGAGAATCTTGTGCGAAAGTTGGCCTACCCGAGGATACGTCGGAATTGGTTCGGATACTGGTTTCAGGTAACGGATGGTGACAGTTTTATTGGGTAATTTGCTAATTTCTTTGCTAATTTGCTCTTGAGGGAGGTGGGAAATGTACTGGGTAGTAGATGAGCCTGAGTTTTTGTTTTACTTGGGTAGTGACTTGATTGGAGGGTGTCAGGGTCCATGTAGCGGGTTTTGGCATGTTTAATTTACTTTTTGTACAATGCCTTCTTGATGGACGTGGGGTGGTGGGAGGGGAAATCGATGGTTAGGTAAATTTGGGTTGGTTTCGTGAAGGATTGGAAACTGATGTCATTGCGTGTCAAGAAGGTCTGGAAAGGGGAGTTGGTGTTGTTCATTTCCAAGCTCAGGTTAAGGAGCTGTCTGGATTTAAACAAATCATTCTCAAGTGGGAAATTGTATTCGAGGATAAAAAGGCAAAAATTTGCAGGTAGGCTAATGTATATTTTCGTTATTAGCAATAGAAACAGAATTTAGCTGGTGTGGGCCATCAATTCTCTCTTTTCCGCATCATCCGACGATTTTAGACTATTATAGGTGCTTGTCGGCATTTAGTTATTTTATTTCTTTGTGGTGCTTCCCATTATCAGAAGACTTATATTTTTTGGGGGAGGGGGTGGGGGGCTGGGGATAGGGTTTCTATCCAGGGTACACTTAGCTCACAGCCAATCACTGACCATTTGATTACTTAGTCACATTGTTCAGAGTTCCTGGTGAGCCCTTGCGTAGTTCGTGAAGTGTATTGGGGTAAAGTATTTTTTTTCTGTGGGCTTGCTGACGTCCAGCCAAAGTCCTCTGATAGTGGAAAGAGTTAGTAATGTGGGAAGTTTCTCGTATTTAGTGTTGTATGTAGCTGTGATGCATGCAACGGTTTCCGACCAATTGGGTGCAGTTTGATAGTTCGTCCACTTAAACAACGTTTTCTTTTTTTTTTAGGTCGAGAACTCCGTATTCCACCATTATGGAAGAGATTTGCAGCAGAGTTTGTAGATTTCTTCATTTTATTCATCCTCAAGTTGTTGGTGACTTTTATTGCAATTGACTTTTTTGATATTATGTAAGTATATTGGGTGCTGTTCCATTACACGATTTCTTTTATTTCTGGCCCTAAATATACTTTATTAACGGTTAAATCTGCACTACAGCATCCTGATTAGTAAAACTATAAAATATAGCAGAAATATGTTTTTGAGAGCTCAACCAGTGGCTGAAAAATAAACATAAAAGACCATGCAAAGTTAAAAAAAAAAGTGGTTCTCGGGCACAGAAAGTTCAAAACTGATGAGGGATGAGGCTTTTTTTAACCCTTTAAGGACTGCGTGTACCTTAAGAATTTATAACTGACTTGTAGAAAAAAAATATCGCAGCTTCTCACCCAGTTGAGGTAAAGGAATGAAACCTGTGTCATTTTTATCCTTAATGATCTGGCTTTCATATCCCAGTTTAAATTTTACTGTAATTGGCTGGAAGTTTTTGATATGACTTGTAGAAGAGCTGTAAACAATTATTACAAAGCGGGCGCATTCGGGCGCACCCGCCCTTAAAGGGTTAATAACACGTTCAGTTCTCAGGCACAGAAAGTTAAAAACTGATTAGGGATGTGGCTTTAACAAAATTTTAAACACATTTTGTGGTAAAAAAAAAGAAACCCAAAAAGCCTTTTTTCATATTGAAGTTCCTTTTTATTAGACGAACAAGTCGTGACTATCAAAGGTGTGTTTGATGTTTTCAAATAGTTGACTTACACTTAAATCCAGCTTAAATTCCCTAATCCAATAAAGTTTTTGTCCTTCATTCAGTTTGCACCGATACTGAATTACTGTTTTTGTAGTTTTCAGAACTAAAACAAATGAACACCAGCACATGTGTATGTCACGACAAGTTCGTCTTCCGAAGGCAGTCCATCCAAATAGTGGTTAAAGCTTTTATTTCTCATTGAAGGAAAGATATTACTTCAAG
>JAHWFP010049557.1:0-15927 GCA_023313725.1 Lithobius niger | reverse complement strand
CAGGGGAGTGGTCAACTTTTACGTGTAGCTAACCTGTTCTGCTCAGGGAAGCTTAGGTTTTGTTTTACGTTTTTGGTTTTATAAATTTGAAATTTATTTGTTATTTGTGTTAGCCTTGACTATGGCATGATACGAGTGCTGTACTTTTAAACTTCTTTGCACTTGATGACGGGTTGCAGCAATCCCCGAAACATCGTGTTTTTTTTTTACTCTACATTTGTGCACTTTTAAGGCTTTTTTTATGACTTGCCTTCTTTAATGCTTTTTAATTTCGAACACATTAAGAAAAAAATACTCCGAATTTCACCATTGATCTGCAGGTGTGAAACTGGACATGCGTAGGCTCGTTGATAGCAAACCACTTTCTGTCGTAGAATGACAAAACTTTGCGTTGACCTGGTTTGGTAAGAAAACAACGCTTTCTTTCTGCTAAAACTAAAGAACAAAATTAAAACATTACGTCAGAATTATGACAATGGGAAATAACGGTATTTTTAACTGTGAAGTTTTAGAAAAAACGTGAGAAGTGTAATCCTGCAACCCCTATCCCCTCCCCCTCTCACCATCCTGCCGTCTTCGTCAACTTTCAAGTGAAGAAAATTTATTTATTTATTTATTTATTTAACTCCTGATTTGGTCAAACGCTAAAGTACACTGAAAAACTAAAACTGAATTCAGTTTTAGTGTTAGAATCAAAATGTTAATATAATTTTGCTGCAGACTCAGAAGCGATACGTACGTGAAGGTTGGGTAATCCTTACTAAATCTATTCTGGAAAGTTGAGATAAACAAAACCATCGTCCAAAAAAACTGCCGTTGATTAGTCGCCCGCAACACGTTATGTAAATCCCCTGGTTTTGGATTTAAAGTAAATACTTTGTCGACGATTATTTTATCAGTGGGGGTGCTTTGACTGTAACGAAAACACATTAATGTTAAGCACGATGAAGATGTGTTTGTTGCAGTAGATTTTTACGAATAATGGCGGGTTTAATCCTTCGTTATTGGTAATTACAGATTCTCAGCCTCGAGCGGTGAAAGTGTTCAGTCAGCCGAAATAATTGATGGCCTATAATTCAATATTTACTGCACTTCTGATGTGATTATAATAGGAGTAATAAATGGTAGTGCGGAATTAATTCGCTTGGAAAGTAATTTTAAATTTATTGCGAGCCTTTAAATGTTAAGTTTATACTGAGCAATCAGCAACCAAGGATTACAGCCGGTGTTTTCGAGGCTTTAAGGGGGTGATCGCGTGATTTAAATAGTTATTAGTGATATATAAGCCAGCTTTATCATCGTTACGCTTAGTAGAAAGAAACGTTCACGAAATTTTGCAGTACTAAAAAGACTGAACTGAATTCATTGATGAAACTACAGAGGATGTCACAAGTCAAAAATCGCTCATATTCAAAGAAAAACAAATACAACTTCGTATTTGCAAATTTTCGATAGGCGTGTTGACTTTTGATATAGGGTGTTAATGTGTTTTTGATAGGGTGTTAAACAAATCCGCCTTTCTTTTTCAGGCATTAACCACAATATCACAACTAAATTTACGGAATGCTAGTGCTGTTTTTTTTTTCCTGCTGGTTCGGTTTGAGTAGACGTGCGTTTGATCGTAGCCTCCAGTACTAACTGAGTAGCTTACTTTTTCTCTCTGTGCTACTTTCTGTAAAACGGCCTCTGAACTCCCTACTAATGAGGTTCATAATCGACGGTTCATAAGCTCAGTCCGTTGCGCGAATTCATGTGAATAGCCAATGATTCACACCCTAAGTTTAGCCTTAAGTTAACATGCCTAAAGAAAATTTGCAAACACGAAGTTGTATTTGTTTTTCGAGTACAAGCGATTTTTGACTGTGGTGATTTTGAATACTCAGAGTAAGATGTATCGGGTTTTTTTTCATTACAGAACATGTCTCCCCAATAAATACAAATGCAAGCCGATTTACGTTGCCTTTTGGACTTATATGTCAGACTGCCTTAGTGGGGAATCGAACCCACGACATTTGAAACCAAAGGCTGAGGTCCTACCGCTGAGCCATATTGACACGGCCTAAAGGAAACGTCCATCCCATAGGCAGCATTTAACACGTGCAATTAAACATATAAACATACACTTTCCAATCACCACTGGAGGGATGCTTATTTGCCGCGCCACACTCCAAGTGAAACGAATCGAATACACAAATCAAAGTGAAATAAGGATTAAACAGAACGGAAAGCCGACGGCTTTTGTTGAGCCGTCGGCTTTCTGTCCTGTCATGTCCAATATGTGGTGTCACTGGTTTTCAGAAGAATGCAGGGCACAATACGGTTGGGATATGAGTAGTGAAGCACAGGAGTGAATACTTTTTCCTTATTCGCTACTTTTTTTTTGGAAACATTCCTTACGTATTCCATATCGAAATTCATTTAGCTACAATCCAGCAGCTTCATTTTGTACCTAAATTTAACAAATGAAGAACGGTTTTGAACCGGGCTTTCTCGGGCTGCTGGCTTTACTATCAGAGCGCCTTAAAATTTATCGTTATGGGATTAAAATGTTAATGCGGATTTGAATACGCAGCATGTGTTTGTTGTAAAAATAGTGTTATTTAATGAGAATCTACAATTCTACCAAACGATGAACGGTTTTCACCAATGACTGCGAATGACCATCGTCTCTGCGGGATGAGCAGCTCGTTCCGCGATAAAAAAAAAATGGTTTTACAAATGGAAATTTGGTAGTGTAAAACTAAAAAAGGACTGCCTTTATTTTTGTACACTGCGAATCTGAAAAGCTGTGCAGCCATCCAACTTTAGAAACTAGAAATTGGAAAATTTTAACTATTGCCTTTACTCGGAAATAATTACCGAACCGTTTTACATTTAAAATTTAAATCGTGCATTGTTTGTGACATTTCATCCACTACCACTACCCCGACTGCCCTGGACTGCCTCTTTCGGCGGGACGCTGGCTTGGTGTCGCGGCTACGTACGGGTCATGCTCCCCTACAAGGCTCAACTCGCTCGTCTCGGGTGGGTCCGGTCGCCAATGTGCGTCTGTGGGGTTGGTCCGGAAACTGTCCAGCATTTGCTCTTGGATTGTCCGCGCTGGGCGTCTCAGCCCCGACTTTTGCTTAGGGGGGGGGGGGGGGGGGGCGCATCCGCTGCCGCAGCTTCCAGGGATCCCACGGCATGTAGTGGCTGGCGGTGGGTCCCTGGGTCGGGTCTTGGGGTTCTGCCGGGCTACCTTAAACTTTCCTCTGCCTTAGTTATTCCATTGTTGGATTACTGTGATACAGTTTATTTTAACGCCACCAAATCCTCCCTCAATCAGACTCAGAGGTTCGAAAATTCGTGTACACGTTTCATTTTTAATCTTAAAAAGTTCGACGGTGTAAGAGACTATCTTAAAACTATCAAGTGGCTCCCTATGGCTCAGAGGCGTTCTTTGTATTCTCTCACAATTGTGTACAAGTCTCTGCATTACAAAGAACCATTTTATTTGTTTACCTTATTTAATTCTGCCCTGGCTGATCAGTTATCCAACAAGATTCAGTCTTGGCCGCCCCTTCACTACCCCTCGCTGTCGCACTACTAAATGGCAAACGTCGTTTCTGGTTCAGAACATGAAGTTATGGAATGATTTGCCCGAAGTCATTAAATCTTGTTCTAGTGTTGGAACTTTCAAGGCGCAATTATTCCGTCACTTGTTTAGTTCATAACTTGGTCACCATCCCTCTTCCACTCTTTTTCTTCCGTTCTTTTTCTTTTTACCCTCTGTCTCCCCCCTCCCCCATTCCCCACTGTATCCCATCTTCTTGTTTACTTTAGTTTTTGCTATTGTCTGCTGACATTGTACATAATTACATGATGGTTTGGGTTAGGTGTAAGAATGGGCCCAGCGCCTAAACCTCGCCCTTTGTGGCACAATCAATTTTTATTCTTGAATTTTGTCGATCTTTGTACTTTCAGTGCTACAATAAAGTTTATTATTATTATTATTATTATTATTACGTGGCGTTTTGAATCATGACTCTTATTGACTCTGGTGGCCTGCTCCGTTGGTTCGGCACCCCTCTCACATTCTGTCATTATTCGCCTTAGTGATGGCTGGGCTTTCCAGGTACTTGATGTGTGTTAGAATTTAAGTAGTGTCTAAGTTAGTTTGCAGTGTGTGCGTATGGCTTGAAGGCCCTTTCGGCTCAATAAAAATTCAAGCTCAAACTCTTATTTGTGAGATTTCATTTTTGTTAAATACCTGTAATTGAAATACCTATATATTTCGACATATTACTGTAGGGCGATTATTTCATCAGAGATAAAAAGGGTTAAAGTGGAAAACTTCATATTTATGCCTGTCGAATCATTTACACACATGAAAACCGTTAAAATTACCTAAATTCCACAACGGATCTAAATCTCACTTTGCGTTTGTTAGTGTAAAATATGGCATATTGAAATAAAGAACCGTTCTTTGCTGATATTTCCCTTTAAGTTCACCATCTTTTCACTCTAAATGAGACAATAATGTTGCGTTAATAAGAACCGTTTCTCTTAATACGTACAACATTACAGAGGTGCCAAGTGTAATGTTGGCTAACTGATTTGTAGAACGGCCTTGGCTTACAGAATTTGTACTCGGGCCAAAAATTTTGGCTGCTTCTTCGTTCCGGATTTTGTTCTTCCAAGCCATTGTGGAGTAACGATCGTCAGAAAGAGCCGTTAGCTGCAGCATTCGTAAATTTCTTTTGCAGAGGAAATATTTCCTTGTAGGATCTTTGGTGTGGAAGCATTCTTTACGATCAGCTGGTGTAATGAATTCCGATTTGCCCGTAAAACTAGCCGTGAAGAATCATAACACGATAAAGTTTATAGATAGTCCCTCAAACGATTTTTTAACACACAGTTACGTGAAGAAATTTTACCAAAAGTTTTTTTTACAAGCTCCGAGGCTCGCCCCAGTACAATAACGGTTTTCTACTTAGTTTTCGATGCACAAAAGTGTCAAAAACGTCCGGAATAATCTACCTGGGTAATTTTAAAACGTTGGGCGCCAATGTATGGGACATGTTACTTCAGTCCAGCTCCTGGTTGCCACAAATAACTCACACCAAATCGATCGACAGGTCAAACATAGGTTTATTTCCGTTCATAGCACCCTTTGGTCCGTGCTTTCCATTCCCTGACTTTCTGCCGACTGCTCAAAGGCAGAGAGTGGCGCTCTGCTTGCAGGGTCAGCGGCCCCAGAGGCGCGCATTCTTACATCTTACACTACTACTAGTAAATATTTGAGTGAAACTAGTACCGACTTTCAACGATTACCGCCAGACGGTATCGTCGTCAATGAACCGAATGGCAAGGCATCACTGCCCAAGTTGATGTTCTTGAGCGTCGCCACGGAGATGGAAACTAGAGTTAGCGTCACTAAAATAAAATGATCGCTATAAGAATACTTAATTCATCCCTTTAAAAAATGGTATGTAAGATTAGAGATTAAATTAGTTTTAAGCTCTAGACCAGAAATGGCTGATCAAATTTTCTTTTCGTTAATCCAGCATTCAGTTTTCAGACGGGTTGTAGCTGCGAGTGGAGCTAAGTATAACGCGTGGTTTTGTATTCGAGAATATTGAGTCTTCATCTGTGATTGGAATTTCCTGTAACGAACTGAAAACGGTGTGAATCGAACACAGAATAAGTCCTTCAACTGCAGGTACTGCCCACGAACGAATACTTTGCCAAGTTCTGAAGGGTGAATGACGTCATCGAAGCCGCCATTTTTTTTCTTTCAACCCCTCCGATGGTTTTGCTTGTTCAGGTGTGATATGCTGTCTTGGAGAGACTGACACATTTCTTCGTCCGGTGCCGTTCATAAAAGTAGGTACTATAATTATTCCATGTTTTTGGAGAAGCGGGGTAACCTACTTATCTACACTGACTCATAATGTCGGCTATTGGTCGGTTTTGTGTCGACTAAAAGGGTCATCACCATTAACTGCGAGATGTGCCGAGCGTGGTTTAGGTGTTATTTTACTTGTCGTCTTAGTTGCACATGAATTGGTGATTAATTTCCCTGAATGATACTTAAAACTAATGTCGGACTAATGATGAGCACTTTCATATACTAATCGAACTGCTCAGCGACCAGTACACCAAAATGGACTGCTTTTATCAAAAATGATATCCCGTATCAATTTGTAATGGAATCATACTTGCGTCGATGAGCAAAATTGTGGCCAGTGTCATGAAAGAAGTATTTTAAGATGCTCACCATTACTTCAGCATTATACTTGCGTTGTCAAGGGTGTTGCTAAGAAGTTGTTAAACACGGGCCGATAAATACGTTTATTACTTACAGTCTTGTTGTCTTCTTTTAGCTTAGTTGGGACATGGATTTGGACGAATAGGGAAAAATATTGTTCGAATATTCGCAAAGAAATGGTCGAATTTTCGAGCAAAAAACAATTTTTTCCATTGTTTAGTTGGCTACATAATCAAGCCCAAAAGAGAAAAAAAAGAAAAAAAGATGCTGCAAACGATGATGTTTAGATATCAACCTCCTTTTTCTGCCTCAACTACGTCCCTTCACTCGCGAGTATGCATGGACTAAAACGTATGGACCACTCTACTATAGCGTAGTTGGGAGAGAAGGGGGAAGGGAAGAAAGCGTAGTGGGGACTGACTGGGTGGGATACAAGTCTACGGAAAAACCAAAAAAAAACTTGACACATAATAAACAAAACAAGTATATACATAGACATTTTTTTGTCGAATATTCGAACGGGATATGTACTGCTCATCAGTGCATCCAGCGAGTATGTTCTAATTTTATTGACGCGTGACGTCATTTTCGGTGGAGGCGGACGGTTTGCAGGTAATTCGTCGCTGTTATTGTGTGCACGGCGTATCTTGAGTCCTGCAGTTATTTTATGAGCGGCTACGTCTTCCTGGAGGGAGCGGCTTTAATCGACGGCCGCCATTGTTTTTGTAACCATCTAGGATATCAACAAGGTACTCTGCTATCGAAAACATACAATCGATTATCTGTGTTCGTTCTGGGGCGAACTCAAGAGAAGCCGCAGAAACTTTAGGTGAGTTGAGGAACTTGCTCGCGGTCTCAGCGAATATGGTGAGATTCACTTTCATCGCCAATATTTAATCATTTATTCTCGTAGTAAAATATCGACGCATGGTATCGTTAGATTTGGATGCTAAATTTCCGGGAAGGGACGACAGGTCCACTGGCGACGTTACATATGTCGTTCCTATGCACTAAGAACTTTTCCTAAGGTTGCCGCTCTCTTATTTCAAGGGGTCCGGAGAACCACTGAGAGCAGTAACGTGTTCGGACCTCCGAGAGGGCAGCGGTAACTTTTAGTAAAAGAGAAGCTAACGTATTTTGGGACCATTTTTGACAAGTGGAAGAAAAACTATCTAGGATATTTTGAATTTTTTGGGTGGGGAAATTTTGCCATTCCTAAAAATGTGCCGCTCTAGGCAAATGCCTTGTTTGCCTTTCCATAAAACCGCCACTAGACACGCCAGTAGACTTTTTTGTGTTCCATGAAAAAGGTCCGTGATTTATTCATAGGTACAGATGGGTAGATTACGCCATTCCCCCTCCGTACTTTTATCTGTCCTCTAAACACATTCCATTTTGTTTAGGATTTTAAGCAAGTTTTCGGGTATGCGACAAGTAATCAGCCTTTTGGACTTAATGTCATCTGTCTGAGTGGTCCAAATGGCAACGTAAATAGGTTTGCATCCGTATTTATTTAATACTTATCCAGCCCATTTGGCTTTCCATCTTGTTTCAACAAGTAATCGCACACCAACCTATCACGATAGTGATGCTGGAACAACTTTAGCGGAATCCCAAATTTCTCGAAGGGAGGGCCCATCCCTGGATTTTTTGGTAATAGCCCAGAATAAAAAGCTTTTTACATATTTCACAATCTATTATTTTCAACACTTGCGGTTTAATTCCTGTTAGGTTTAATCTGCTAATCTTGCTGTAAACTTGATTTTCTTTTCTGCAACCGACTGGCACAGAGCGGGGCTACACAGTCTGTAAGTAAGAGTCTGAATTGTTAATGACAAACGCCTTCATAGATGTATACATTTCCGAAGGTGTTAGAAACTGGGTCTTCCGGACGGTCTTGGCTTGTAGAAGCTGTCTGTACTTGAGCCAAAAAACCTTTCTCAGCTTTGTTCCGGGTTTTATTCTCCAATCCTTCCTACGTCGAAAAACGCAAGGACAAGAATGGGGCAAAATCCTTCCGCTTTCTTCGTTCTTTGGGTCGGACAAAGGAAAAAGGCTTAAAAGTTGCTGACGAAGCGAAAGAAAGATGGCCGAAACCGGCGATGAAACCCGTAAAGTGGAGCTCGTAAAGTTGTTGGAATTACGAAGGGAATCATCGCTTAGAAGTATCATGGCGGAACTGGAGTCGTGGTGGATGGGCGAAGAGGTCGCATTATGATTTTTTTTTCTTTTTTCTTAATTCCTGAAATGATTCATCAGACAGATACGGTTTAAAGGGGACGTGTATTTGTTTTGAGGAGTAATGCGCCAGAAAAAAAAAAATGGCGCCCACTTCTGACCTATATTTGCAGTCTGGATGTTTCCGTTGGAGCGGAAGGCAAGTTATACGAGCGCCGAAGTCTCCAACGACCCTTCTGCTTTCGATTCTGTGAAGAAAAAAAAAATTGTGGTGCGGGCGATGCGTAGGAAAGCTGCTATGATTCATCAGATTCTTCCACACACACGCGAGGGGTTTAAAGGGAAAGTCGATTTGTTTTGCAGACTCACGAACAAATAAATAAATAAACACAGACCATACCACTTATTGTAATGACATTACCTGACATTATCTGACATGTGTGCGTTGTTCCATAAATTCTGAGAAGATGATGCCATTTAGAGTAGCCAAAAAATATTGTCGTAAATTCTGTTGATAAAAAAGATAACTGGTGTACGAGTAGTTGTTATAGAGTTTTTCCCCCTTGCCCTGTAACCTAGGATTATTAGGTGTTTAGGGAGGATGCGACTTTCTAACTGACGGCCTGCTTCATCGGCTGTACAACTCGCGTGAGAAGGCATTCAGTGCTATTGCAGCGCGAAATTCAAAAGAACGGAGAATGGGCCGGCGATCGGAAGCTTGATGGTTGGTGTTGAAACTAAAAAAACCTCACTAGAGGGCCTCCGAGCTGCGGGCGTTTGGGCTCGATCTTGCAGAGAAGCCAACGCAGCTGCCCCTCTTGGCTTACGCTCGGCAGGTCTATACGAGCAAGAGCCTCTTTCAAGATAAAATATTCGTTTTGGGTTTAAATTCAGTGTGCGGTGCCATTCGTTTCTTATGTTTTCTTTTCTAGTAATCCGTGGCAAACTGATCGTAGCCGATAACGTCGGAATTAGTAGGTGGCCGTTACAAAATCCCAGCAAGGTGAGCCAGAAGAGCATCGCTTCGTTGCCGCCATTTTTTCCGCCGACTAACGCCAACGTTTTTAGGAGGGCGCTGCTCGCACGCTAAATCGCTCCTCACACCAGTGATACATGTATCGCAGCGAATGACGCATCCTCCCCAACAACTAATAATCCTAGCTGTACCCAGGTTACAGCAAGTGGACAAGTATGGGCTTTTCACAAATTACTAGGCACAGACATTTTTGTCTGTTGTTGTATAAGTATATCCGACGCATGTCTAGTTTATCCAACATTTAGTAAAGGGCACAGTAAGTTTTAGTGGTCATGATATTTACTATAGCATGACCACTAAAACTTACTGTGCCCCTTACTAAATGTTGGCCCTGCCCTCTTGCGGAGGGAGGGGGGGGGGAGTTGGCGCGGGCAGTACAATTAAGTTCTGAAGAACACAAATCCTCGGCCGAGCGAGATATGCTGTAAGACATTACTTCACGCCGAATCGAACACTGCAAGCTGTGCGTTTTTCATGGCGTCCTCGGGGCCATCAGCCTTATAGATCGGGCTCCCTTCCAGCTGCTACTAAAACTGCTCAATCATTCAACGGAAAACCCGAATATCTCCGAAAATATTTGAGGAAGGAAATTTATTTTCGAACTCGCGAATTTCATGCACCACAGCTCCCTTGTCACGAATTTTTAACCAAATCAGAACAAAATTACGAACATTTTCGTGTGTTAAACAGATAAACACACACACGCAGACAACATCCAAATCCAGTGGAGTAGTGACCTCGTTCGCTTCGCTCGCTCGGCCAGTTATTTTAAAGTTAATTCTGTGTCTTGTAAAACTCTGCAAAGCCCATCACACATATATCCAAGAACACGGAAAAGGTGTTGGCTTCTGGGGCTCGAAGGAGTTAATGGCATGCACTAACCAGTGCTGCGTGGAAACCTACCTAGACGCAACAGTGCGGAGGATCAGCCCCCCCCCCCCTCCCCAACCGTTGTATCACCTCTTTAAACCTACTCAAACCATGATGATGGGAGACAGGGAGTCTTGTTGCTGTTCAGATTTAATTGATGGTGAGTTGGCTTGCCTGACTTCGGGCCGGGAAGACCGTTAATGACATAATGGTAACGGAAGGATTGGGAATTGCGAATTTACCAGGGCTAATTTCATATTGGAGTGCCGAAAGGAGGTTCCTAAATGGGATTTCTAACCGGAATGGCGTCAGCAGCAATTGTCAAAGAAGAACGATCATTTTTGTAGGACAAGAAGCACCAATGAGCGCTCTTCACATTACAAACTTACTTCCGGGCACTATTTACACGGCATAAAATTTTTTTTCCCGCTCATCGGCCGATATTTTCCTCATTTCGCTCAAAAATTCCTCTCTGCCTAAAATATTTTTTTGTTATTATTTAAAACATTTAGAATGAAAACAGCGTGTAAATTCGCAGTATGTAGTAACTCAGAATTTTTTTTTTTTTTTTCATTTTTTGAATTCTGAGTCAATGGAGTACGGAGTATTGCTGCTGTTACGTTTGTATCGCTAGGCTGAAAATGCCGTCAGTTGGAGGAGCAAAAGGCCTTCTACATAAACAAATCAATGACTACGCTTCAACAATAATTTCATGAAGTTATAATAAATCAAAGTTTGTCGCAATAGCAACGGGTCAGGCAGGACCAGGAGGTCGCTGAGAGCTACCCACAAATTATACGGCATTTTTTTGTAAAATTAACGTCTTTAAAAAAAAGAACTTACTTATATTGATTTTGAAATTTTGGAGCCGTTGAATTTCCCTCCCTTTTTCCCTCTTTCATTTTTTCCCTCTCAATTGGCAAATTTCCCTCAAAATTGGAATCCCCCCCTTCTGTGGAAACCCTGCTTCCGGGTCAGGCCAAGAATTAAACTAAGGAGGCAGCCATGTTGCGGGAAGGAGACTGTCATGCTGGTGTTAGTGACGTCATATTACACCAGAAAAAGAGAAGCCAGCAATGTCAACCAATCAGAGAACTGCAAGGAAGCGCGTCTATAAAATGAGACTGTTGGCTTGCTCGATAAAACGGAAATTCATAAAAATCTCCATTTATTATAGTTTTTTCTTTTTTACTTAAGTAAATGCTTTTTTTCGTCGGCTAACAACGTAAAAATAGAGATTTTAATTTATAAAACGCCGTTTTGTGCAAATCGACTAGTCACGTGCTTCCTTGCTGCACTCTGATTGGCTGTTCGGGCGACTTAGGCGGAAATGGTGAATATGACGTCGCACCGCGGTCCCAATCAGTTTATCTTCGTAAAAACAATACTACCGGTACTCAGGAATGAACCATCTTTTCTAGTCGATCCATTCTGAGCAATTGTGACCAGTTCCAAATCTGTTGCCATGCCTTTGGCAGCTGCCGCGCGGCCAAATGACAAAGCTTACACGGTTAAGGAAATACAAAGCCTAGAAACAGGAGGGCCCTGTCACGGTGTGAAGTCGAAAAGGCCCACTGGTGAAAGTCCAATGGACAAAACGGTGGGGAACTTGCTGCGTCGAAAGTCTTTTCAAGTTGCTTGTGCTGAAAATCTTCGTATTGGCTTTGAGCACGCCTCACTTCCCCACCCCCCCCACCCCCCCCCCCAAAAAAAAGGGGGAGGGGAGGAGGGTCGACACCTAGTTTGTACCAGACCCGGCGAATTCTGTCACCGGCCCTGCGTGTCAATAATAATTTACGTGATCCTTTCAGCAGAAATAAATTTAATAAATGCGAATCGATTTTAAACACCTTTAGGCACAGGACAACATTAAGCCTAAACACGCGTGGTCCGTCAGCGGCTGCGGTAGTAATTGCCAAGAATGAAGGTGAGAGTGTAACGCTGCTAAACGTAGCGAAGCTTGAAATATTTAATTAAGACCGCTAAAAATTAATTAAGTGGTTCTCAGGAGTGGCAATAAAAAACACTGACGCAAGATGGCTGTGGTTTTTTTTTCGTTTTCTTCGTGATTTTCAGATACGGGCGATGGCTTTTTTTTTTTTTGTTTGTTTACCAAACAAAACGAAATCAGTAGCTTACATTTTGTTATGTAATCTTTCACCGCCAGGATCAGCGTGCAAAAGTTACACATTTGGTAAAAGTCATTATTTAATCTAAGTTTTTTTTGGGACTTGCCTCTGAACGATCCTTAGATTTGTTTCGAGGCGATCGTGAGAATGGAACAAAGAGCTGAAGTGGTCATCGGCTCTAGGAAGTGTTTGGTGAAAGTGTTAATGCGCGATTGGAATTGTTTTTAAACAATGACATATATAAGTACGTTTCATGCGATAAGAAAAATCTCATGCATGCATGCGCTCCTGAGAACCACTTAATTAACTTTTAGCGGCCTAACGAAGGCACAGTTTTAACTTCGCTAACTTGTTAAAAGAAGCATCATTTTTTAACAAACTTAGAGGTTTTTCTTCGTATTACATTTGACAGAAACAGTGGTTTCTTATACCAAAAAAAAAACACACTTAGTATTCTAATAAGAAACAACAAGAGTTCCACAATTTCATGCTGAATCATGATTTCTTAATGCAAAGAAAGGATATTTTTTTTAAGTCAGCAACTCGATTCTAGGCAGAGTAATCTTGCTGACACATCATCCGTTGTCTGCCGCCGAGTATGGATCGCCGCACTCAATTTTAGTCCTTTTAAAGTTTACTCAACCTTACATCCAGTATTCGGAAAAGATTAATTGCTACGACAGCGACATGTTTTTTTTTATTAGGGCTGTCTGCTGATTTCAAGTTCAAGTAGCTTTGAAAACAATTAGCTGCATTATAATATCTATTTAGCTTCAGAAATGCGAACAACTGCAAGCTAAATATTAATTCTACATAAAAGCTATTTCTTAAAACAGGGTCCATTAAGTGCTTGAGAGCAAGAACTTTTTTTCTGTTGGCAACTTGGAAAAAAAAAAATATAGTTAGACGTTGAAAAAAATGAAACGCAATCATATTCGATGGTCATATTTTAGCAAACTGTGATCGTGTGCTACGAAAAAAGAAAAGAAAACTCATCTCCAAACGCATTGGTTATCACAGACTCTGAGAGACCGTCTACACAACACTCGGCAGCTCTGAGTTTAACCAAGGCTAAGCTGTATTGGTTTATTCGTTTTTATTTTTTTTTTTTATTTGTGTTGTTCAATATATTCTAAGCAGGGATAATCAGGACGGAACAACTCGACAATTTGGGAAAAAAAAATGGAGTGGTTTGGTATAGAAGAAGGTTTGTAGTTTCCAGAAAGGTAAAACATTTTAGGATTCGCATGTAAACTCACAAAGTTGTATCGGCGAATCCAATGATATTTTTCTATCCACCAAATGCTGGTTTCACGAAATACGTTCACTTTTTCATATTTAAAGTATTATTACAAACAAAAACGTCAAGTATGCCGTAAAAAAGGGGGATATATGATTGAATTTCACTTGTTAAAATGAACACGGATAAAAATTGATGATTTTTCATTGAAATAACACCAACAAGAAGTGAACAGTTTTCAAATTTTCGTGTGGCTCCGTACGTTTACTCTTGCACGGAAATGCATAAAAGTTGGTGTAAAGTTGGGAAAAGTTGCTATCTACTATTTGGCCAAGTTTGGTCGAAATATATTGAATAGAAACGAAGAAATTAATAGTTTTAGTTTTGCTGGAGAGAGGACTCAAATCATATATATACACGGCTATCGCCATGTACGATAAAGTGCTTTTGTTGAGAGTTAAGTGGGGTGTTTGTTGGAACAATGCAAGTGTAGAGTTAAAAATGAGCCCTATTGCATGATGATCGGATTTATACGACGTGAGCTGTGCTTGTTTGAAATGAAAAGCGCAATTTTTGCCCCTGGAAAAATTGGCTCCCTTTTTATTATTGTTCCTAATATTGTTGATAGTGACGCTCGCGGAATTTTTTTTTTGGGGCGCTCGTATTTTGGGCCAAGTCCCTGTGCCTTTAAGCAAACAGGACATGTTTTATATTTCACTATCTATGCATACAGGATGAACTAAAGGTATGGTTCTATACGAATAGTTTGGGATCTATTATTGAGGAGAGGATTTAAATGTGGGGTATACCGTTTCACCGAACCCCGTTTCGCCGAATTTTAATCAGTGCCTTCATTTTCGGCGCAACGGAATTCCCATTTCGTTGAATCTCGTTTCGAAATTTTTTTTTTTACAAATTGCCTGCTTCGCTCATGCTGCCACGCTCTCTGCGGCTAACATATAACATTAGAAACCCAACTAATCACAAACTCCTTCCAAGCAGGAAGGCTTTGTTAATTTTTTTTACAATTATTTTGATTCGGTGAAACGAGAATTCCCCTTTCGCCGAATATTAAGCAGAGCTTAATTTTTGGAGAAACGGAATTTGGCGAAGCGGGAATCCACATTATAGAAAGCCAAGTTATCCTCTCATGACGTACTTTGAGTGGCCTTTAGAATTACGTTCAAGGTCATCATAGAGCCAAATTTCAAATTAAAGTCGTTATGGTTTGTAAACCAAATTAACATCATTTGAGATAGGGAATGGAACATCAGTGAAGAAATTTATTTAAATTTGCATAAGTGAATACGTAAATTCTTTTACGCATGAGCTTCGCGACATTTCAACAGTAGAGGTCATTGTAACCAGCACCATGAGAGAAGGTGTAAACCCGTTTCGCCGATTCCCGTTTAGCCGAATCAAAATGTTATTAAAAATTTGACGTTAGAGAAGTTAAAGATGCATTTCTAATTTGGAAGGAATTTGTGATTATTTGCGGTTTTTGATATTACATGTTTAGCCGCAGCGAGCGCAGCATCTCAAGCGAGGCACGTAATTTGGCAAAAGAATAATTCGGCGAAATGGGATTAGGCGAAAAGGGAATTCACGCTTCGTCGAAAATCAAGGCACTGATTAAAATTCGGCGAAATGGTTGGGGCGAGGGATAATCGTCTAACTGGAAAATCGCATAATTGGAAGAACATACAACGGAAAACAGTATAACGGAATATATCTAACAGGAAATTCGTATAATGGAAAAGCGTCTAACTGGAAATACGTATAATGGAAAATCGTCTAATATCCCTGCCTCGCTCGCGCTGCCGCGGTCGCTGCGGCTATACATATAACATCAAAAACGCAGTTAGACGTTAATCCAGCTAAACGTTTATCCATTATACAGTTATCCATTATACGATATTCCGATTAGATGCTTTTCCAGATTTTTTATTTAGGCAGATTTTAGATAATTATCCCATTAGACGATTTTCCAGTTAGACGTTCGTCCGACGCCCCAAATGGTCGTACACCTTAGAGAAGGCTTGCTTGGTTTGGCTTTAAACCTCCATCCCCCCCACCCTAATCAAAATTCTTCACAGTACATTTTCCAAACTACTTATTCTTTGTTCACTCTTTACACTACTTTTTAACGAACAGTACTGTTCTTTAAATTCGGCATCACAATTCAGCAACCTCATTTCTTCCCAAATCTTCTCACACATTACCA
>JAHWFP010049551.1:0-11194 GCA_023313725.1 Lithobius niger | reverse complement strand
TCTGGCCGTAGAGCCGTGAGGAATCTGGCCGTAGAGCCGTGAGGAATGTGGCCGTAGAGCCGTGAGGAATGTGGCCGTATAGCCGTGAGGAATGTGGCCGTATAGCCGTGAGACATTTCGGCCATAGAGCCGTGAGACATTTCGGCCATAGAGCCGTGAGACATTTCGGCCATAGAGCCGTGAGACAGTTCGGCCATAGAGCCGTGAAAAACTTAGGCCGTAGGGCCTCGAATGGTAGGCCGTTGGGCCACGACTGGTTGGCCGTGGGGCCTCGGATGGTGGGCCGTATGGCCATGTATGGTTGGTTGTATGACCTTGAGGCTTGTCGGCCTTAGGGCTTGGTGAAATTTTTGGGGCGTTGAGACTTGTGGGAATTTGTTGGCCTGAGACCCTCGGGATTTTAGCCAAAGAGCCATCCAAGGTTTCGCCGGGGGCCATCCAGGGGGCCGTACTGGATTTGGCCGTGGCGCCTTGCGATATGTTGCCGGAAAGGTCTTTGAGATAATTTGGCCAGTGGAGCTTCGTAATGAACGAAAAGGCGCTGGGTATGGAGTTTGTCTGTGGAACCAGGAGGGCCAGTTTCGGCCTAGGAGAGCAGTATGCCGGTGCTGTCGGGCATTGTTAAGTTTATGGTTGGTTTTTTTAACCTATTCTGAGTATTGCGTATCTACTTTTATTGCTAGTGAGGCCTTAGAGGTGTGTTTTTGGACGGTGCGTCCTGGAGGAGAGAAGGTTGGCTGGTTAGATCCTGAAATGGCAGTTGGCTTGGAGGGGCTTGCGGTGAGTTGACCACTGACCAGTGAAGCCTTGCGGTGTGAGTGGACAGGTGTAACCTTGAATTATTACTTACAATCATATTGTAAGTAATAATTTAAAAAACCAAAGTAGACTATCACTTAAAGATTTTCAAGGTTGTAACCTTGAAGTAGGAATTGGCAGATGAGGCCAGGGCATGCAGGCTGGCCTGTGGATCCTTGGCAGAAGAGTCTGGCCTAGGTTGCATGGCGGTGCTTTTAGCCCGGGTGACAGGGCTGTGGAATTGAGGCCTGGCGTGGAACTTGCCGTGAGGTGGATTTGTGGCCGGGGATGCCCTGAGCCGTGGTGTTTTTTAGCTGGTAAGACCTGCCTCGTGATGAGTTTTTGGGCCTGGGAGGCTTGGTGCGATTTTGCAGACTGGGAGAAGGCTTGGCCTGGGAGGCCTGCCTTGAACTGTCGGTTGGACTCGAACAGTCTGTACAGGTTGGGCCTAGTAAGGCCTTGCTGGGGATTTTGATCTGTTCGGCCTTGTAGGCAAGTTTTAACTTTTAGGGCGTTCTGAGGTGACCTTAACCGGTCACGCCATGATGGTGCTGTTGAAGGGCCTATGCGACGTTTTACGTGTGTATGATCGGTGGGACCGTTGGTGTTGAGATTGGCTTGGTCGGGCGTTGGTGGTTACGGCTGGCCTGTGCGGTTTTTGGTAGCTAGAATGGCCTGGGCGGCTTGTTGGTGGGTGTGATGGCTGGTAGCCTTTGGCATGCAACAAGGCTTCGCTGCGTTGAGTATGAGAGGGGGCTCAGTAGCCGTTGGTACGAGTGCTGGCCGTGCGGAGTGAAGTTGGTCAGGGTAGGCCCCTGGGCATGGAATTGCCGTGGGGCTGGTCGTGCAGTTCAGTCTGGCCTGGGAGCGAGTCCGGCCTGTACAGTTGGATGGATCTGACTGGTCGTGCCTTCGGCATGGCCTTGACGGCACTCTGCTGCGAGTGGCGGGTCGCCATGGTAGGTGGCCAGGTGGATCTGGATTGTGTTACGAAGGTTGTTGGCAGAGCGAGGACTGGTATTTTTCGGTAGAACATGGGTCAGGAAATTGGCAGTTGTTTGGCAGTTTGTTGTGATACATCGGGATCGGACCACTCCGTTGGGTGCCGTGTTGTGGTGAAGGCCAGGGGCTCCTGGTGCTCTTCAGGGCATGCTAGTACCGTGAGCGGTGGATTGGAATAGTCCAGGTTGTTTCCTGGTAGCCAGGTTTTGTGGTTCGGCAGGACATCACGATTATTTAGACCAGTGTCTACACCGAGAGCGACGCTGGGCCTGCCGGTAAGGTAGGAAGGGATTTGAATGTCTGTCAGCCGACACGATCAGGACTACGTGGTTAGGTGGTCTCCTTTTATACAGTGCGTCGCTTAACTGCGTTAGACCTGCCACTCGTTTCGAGCCCTGTGGTGGTGTGTTGAGTTGCCTGGATGCTGATGGCTGTGTTTCTGGCAGGGGTGCCTCTGGTCGTAGGAGGGACAGGTTGTGGAAGCTGGGCAGGACTGTCTTGCTGCCACAGTAGGTTTCTTGTGGTACCACCTTCGGGTGGATCGTGGTTTGCACACTTGCTTACCACCAGTCTACCCAACGGTACAACCCCTAGGGAGGATACGCTGGAGAATTTAAAAATTCTACCAGAAAACTAACCTAGTTTTTGTAGGAGAATTGGAATTCTCTGAGTATCCGACCGTGCGGTTCTACCGTGGGTGCCCGCCCAACTCCCTTGCACAAGGTGTGGGCCTTTGTCAAAAGTGGTGAAGCAGGGAGAGCGGAAGTGATGGGAGACGGACCGGAAGTGACGAGGAGATGTGAAAAGAGGTGCTGGGATTGGTTAAAATTTTTTCAGGGGTCGGCGGTAAATGACGTTAACCCAACGGTAGAACCGCACGGTCGGATACTCAGAGAATTCCAATTCTCCTACAAAAACTAGGTAAGTTTTCTGGTAGAATTTTTAAATTTTTGCTCATTTTTCACCCCAAATCTAAAGTAAACTAAATTACAACTACGCTAAACTAAATAATAATTAAATACAAGCTAGTTTCGTTTAGGTTAGTTAAATTTTAGGCTGAATACTGAGTTGAAATTCCCACATAAAACTCATGGCCCCCTCTATAAACTCAGACGGAACTAATAGAATAGGATCTAAGACATTTCAGTACGGGGTCTCAGTCACAAATTCTCCTCCCAAACCCTATAAATTCTTGGTAGTGTATATTGAGATAAGCAATGCCAACCGCCTAATCATAAAATATTCTTTTTTCCTTTAAATTTCCAAGTCACCACTTTGAACTCACGCCTTCATTTCAGTATTGGCTGGTTACCAGTATCAAAAATACAAAAATAATTGTACTGTTACATGTGGATAATGTCACAAAGTGGGTAACTTTAGGCGCGCCTAAAAGAACATGTGAATGCTGTTGAATCACATGATAAACTAATGGCATCGCTGTGCTTTTAGCACTCAGCATCATGAGATAGCTTGGGGAGATACATCAATCCTGCTTAGAATAAATGTGCTGAATGACCCCCACTTTAGAGTGTTGGCGTCACTGGCAAGCAGTCAGTTTTCAAGCTAACGAGTTCCCTCTAATAAACATTGCAAAACCTAGCTACTCTAACATCAATCAGCTTATCCGGCCCGAGCTTGGAGCTGCCTTGGATAAACAGTGGGCAATCCAGATCGAACACTCGACAAAAGATCAGTGGTGCAACGGACCAGCACTCAAAATCCACAATCCATCTAGTGAAACGTAGTTTTTTTTTCCGTTATCCTGCAGAAAATTCTGAAGAAGATGACACGAGTCATCACAAATTTAATGCGAACAGTGTGTTCTCCTTGGTGGTAGTGTATTGGTCTTGTTCTAATATAAGCGCTCCTCCCCGAAGGTCGGAGCTGGTCAGCATGTATTAGCTGTTTTCTTCGTTTTTTTTAAATCATGTCACAAAGTATGTCACACACTATTTGAACAACACGTACAACAGTTTGATGAAAGCCATTTTAATTTTTGATTTTTAAATAAGGCCATGGGAAAAAAATTCTTTGGTTCGTAAGACTTATGCAGGTCTAAAAAAATCTCAGTGTTGAAAAGTATAACTTCGTCAAAATGCGACAAATTTTTAACGTTCAAATACATCACGTAATTAATTTAGAAACAAATTAAGTTTCTTCGGTTTTTTTTAATTTCGGATACAGAAATGCCTGATGAATCACTGCTTTCTCGGATCATCGATGCGTCATCATAGTGGGAGTGTCCTGACCCCTCGCTAAGTTCAGAATTGTTATCGAAGTCGTGGGACGAATGTGTTAAGTTCACTATGTGTCCTTCGTTTGTCTTTCTCTTTCGAGTGTCGTTCCTTTTCTTCTTTCGTTGCAGTTATCACTTTCCCTTTCGCGCCTATCAGCTGCCGTGCTGTTGCTGTAATCCTGAGATGCTCTCCTGTTGGCTTCGCTTTCGCCTTTCCTTTCGCTTCTTGCATTTCCGGTTCTCTCTGTGGCGCGCCTTGTGGTTATCATTGTGCCTTGCAGTTAACGTAGCGCCTTTTGCCTTAACTTTTATCGCAACCATTGTTCCAGGAGAAGGAAGGAATCATGGAGCGGTGAAAGGGGGAAATGGTGGCAGGAAGACCAAGAGCGACTACTGTCACTCGGGTATCCGCGTCGATCAGGGGACTCGTTCCGCTTTTCATCGACGGCTTCGTTAAAGCGCTTTTTTTCCTGACTTTTGTTCGTTAATCCATCTGCGTCCGTAAGTTAGGCTGCCGGTGGGAGATTGAGGCCGCAATCATCCAGTTGCTGTCAGAAGGGGTGAAACGGGATGTGAAGAACGACTGCAATCATTGCAATTATCTGTTAGTCTTTCAAAGAGCTGTTAATCTTGTCCTTCCGAGAGTGGCTGGTCAGTATCAACAGCAGATCTTGGTGACGTGGCTGACTGCAGAGTGTGGAGATGAGTGTGACAAGTCTAACAAGACGAAAGGTCCAATGTAATTGAACTTGGGACTTGAGCTTGAAATAAATGGATTTCAGCTTATGAAGCTCAAGTTGAAGACTTGTGATTAGCAGAAGCTGCAGGTTCTGACCAAG
The DNA here is from genome assembly GCA_023313725.1 of Lithobius niger. Lineage (NCBI taxonomy): Eukaryota > Metazoa > Arthropoda > Chilopoda > Lithobiomorpha > Lithobiidae > Lithobius > Lithobius niger. Next base: position 6,319 of record JAHWFP010049551.1, on the reverse strand, counting down.
AAGCAGACAAGGCTTGTCTGCAAGGGGCGGGAGATGTGGCTGACGTGTTGACGGCCATGCAATCTTGACGGCCGTGCAATCTAGACCGGTCGGCAGACGGGAGGATGAGCGAGGCGAAGAGCCACGGCCAGACGAGCGGCGACGACGATTTTCAGCCGGTGATGTGGCGTTCAATCCAAAATCCGACTCTAAGGTTGCAGCCGCGACAGACAATCTCTTCGGGAGGTCAGGAGGTCACGGTGGGATGGCCTGCGGGATATAGGTAACCCATGCGGTTCAGCAACGGGAACCAAGTTGTCAACAGCATGGGAGCCAGACGAGGGTGGAGAGGTACTTTTCCGGGTCAGCTGCTTTTTAGTGGCACCTCTTTCTTTTGCCATCCTTTCCCCAGGTTCCAGAAATTGACGATACATGGAGATGGCGCACAAGTACGAACAGCTCGAGCGCTAGAGAATAAAAGATGGCTTGTTCTTGCATTTGGCATTTAAATACAAAGGAAGCGCAGGGTTTAGCACGCTGGTGATTGGTTGAATTAAATAAATCTCACGAGGGAAAAAGCACTTGAGAATAAAAATGCTAAAATTTACAGGTACTGCATATTTTCGATGCAATACAAAAATATAAATGCTCGGTTGCCTGATCGTTTGGCCCGAGAACAAAGATATTTTCTTTGCATGACTTAAACCTAATTTCTAAAAGAAAAAAAACTCTAGTTACCGGGTAATTTTTTTTGGACTGGCAGAAAATGCCTGAGACCCACACAATATTTTTTCTAGTGGCCTAAAACAAAAGAACCACGACTGGCATGCCTTTTAAATACTTACCCCCCTCCCCCACACAAAAAAAAAATTGCACCACAATTGCCATAAGGTATGATGGGCAGTGTATTAATTTGTCATTTGGCCAATTCAATACAGAAAAGAAAAGCAACAATGATTTCTGTACGTCTGTCAATAAAAAAAATTGACTCCACAATATAAATCACTGTTATGAATAAGTCTTTCACTAACCCAAAATCACTGAATTTACCTCTCTCAAAATAGTGTCCATGTCTTCGGAAGTCATGATACCTTTGTAATACGTCGAAATATGATGCTTTACAAGTAAAGGTTTTTTTTCCCAAAGCTCTCTAGGAAACAAAAAGAAGCAAATGGTGTTAACGTAGTAAATTTGAATAACACAAGGAAGCGTAAATTACATAAATCCTCCACGACTAGGAAAAGATAACGGAATGTTACTTTGCCACCTGAGATGGATACTTCTAGTCTAGTGATTTTTCTTGACAGCCATCTTAGGCTCATCACACAAATCAGTACCACAACTATTACCCCTCGGAGTTTCTCGCAAAGCTTACATTTATGGGCAACACTCACTTTATATATATATATATAGACTTAAATGGAGCATGAAATTACGGTTTGAGGTCTTAACAAATAATGAAATTCACTACACCTTCCTAGTTAAAACATGCCACGTCCATGTTTCAGCATTCGAGTAGAAAACGTGGTCTGATCTACATCGATGTTTGCGGACCAATGCCAGTCCCCAAACATAACTGTTCTGTTGACTACCTAATGCAGTGTTAGTTAATAGTCAAGCTTAGCCTTAGCAAAAAAAAGCCCCTGACAAGTATGAAAAGGGGAGCCTTCATAACAAGATATGTCTTCCACTCCGTAGTTCTTAATTCAACAGCAAGATTTAAAAATTATAATGACAGGATGAAAGATAAAAAATACACTCTTCACAACAGGACTGGATGTTTTATAGTTCATTCAATTTTATAACATGACGGTGACAAAGATACATCTTCACCTTTCATGTTTCAAAATCCACGATCAAGCACTTTGGATGAACTACAAAATGTAGAATAAAAGTTATTCTGTTATGAAAGTCGGGTGAGAATTTTATTTTTATTTTTTGCTTGCAATGGATCAATCTTTTGTGGATTAAAGTCAATTATAGGGTCTACAGTTAACCACTTCTAACAACAATAAACATGTTATAACAATTGTATTTCTGAGGCTCTTCACCCAACAATACATGCAGAATAATAATTTATAACAATAAACCTGATAACACATTCAATAAGGCCCTTGGTAAATGGAGGTAACAATAGTATTTAAGAGACAACTGCAAAAAATAATACCCAGTTACCACCACAGGAAAAAACTCGCATGTTCATCCGTCGAATTTTCACCAGAAGAAGAATTTACATAAGTCTTGTAAATTTAAGAAGGCTCCACCCTTAAAGAACTTGTCTTTACTTGAACCCTTTCACCTTCATCAGAACTACAATAAATTAAAGTAAAACTCCAATTATCTGCGCTAATTGGGACCAACAAAAGCGCAGATAACGAAATTTCCGGATAACTGGAGTCGTGCACCAATTTTATATTGCTAACCTTAAGACATAGGCCTTTTTTTTTTATGGAAGTAGTTAATGCTTTTATTGCTTTAATTCACGTTACTGTAGTTACATTAAGCTTATGGATATCTTTTTTAAATACAGTACTTCATATAATTAAAGAAATCAAACTTTTTTTGAGGCTAGACACCAGTTTTATTGTTGCTTGGTCTCTTGACATGTTTTAGGAACATTATGTCGGTAGCGCTGGCAGTTGTGCATTTTGGAACTAGATGCATCAGATGGTAAAAAGCCAGTGAAGAGCAAGTGGAAAAGGAAAACGTCAAAGCGTACTGGTTCACGGACATTTGCGAGAGTGGACAGACATCACAAGCAAGATTGGCACGAGTAGATAAGGTGAAAGCAGAAGATTTGAAACATGTTCTGCAAATGGCTTTGGAAATAGCTCAACACATCAAGGTGGTAGTCATGCCAGACTATGACTAAGTGGTGCAGGAAATTGCTGAGGCTCGTTCAGAAGAAGTCCAAACCCAAGAAGCGATAGTGGGGGTAATTCATGAATAACACAGGACAGTAGAAACAGAACGAATCAACCTGACAGCAGTGAAAGATCATGCATCAATGGGTTTGCTAAGAGCTACGGCAAGAAGTAAAGAGCAAGGTTGCCAGCGAGATTATGCAGCAGTGCAAAACATGATGGAGTAGGCAGAAGACTCTGTAAGCCGTTACAACCTCTTGGAGATTGATTTGTTCAAGGACACCAGGGGAACACTGGTACTGTATGTTGACCACAGGGAATACATGAGGCAGCGGGTAGAAGCCTCACCTGAAACTAAAATTATTGAGCTTGCTCGACAAGACGAGCAGCTACTTCCAAGAAATTGAACACTTAAAGTTGTTGACGGCAAGCTGTCAGGGACAGATCGACAAGACTAAGTGAAGTGTGTTTCCAAGGAGAGGACAGACAATCCATTAAGTGGCAAACGTACCCACTTGCGTTGTCAAGCCTGAGTGGGGGTTATGATGAGAAAAAGTACGCACACCTTTTATGTTTGTGCTTAAGCCTACAAGTGATTGTGGCAGACCAGTCGGGCACTAATAATGTTACACGTTTTACTGTTATCATTTCTTCGTAAACAATAGGCTACGTGATAGGGATTAGTTTAGCTTTAAACATCGCTATTTAATCACACCTAACACTAGCCGTTATGTGCACCTACTTGTTGGGAAACACCGCCGAACTGCGGTAAAGTGAACCGCTACGCGACGACAGACTTTTGCAGAAGAGCCTACGAACAGCATTGACTAACATCGACCCCTGCCTAACTTTGTTAAGGCATATATACCACTGAATAGGTTATTTCCCCTTACAATGAAGATTGCATCTTTAATTTACACTAAAAATTAGCATTGCTTCCACAAAATTGTTCGAAAAAACCGTCACTGGCAATACTATGAAATTCACTCTTCGTAAAATGGATATGGATTTAAAACTTTTTAAAACGCACACTTTCAAAACTGGATACGCGAGTGTCTTCAGTTTTGAAAGTGTGCGTTTTATAAAGTTTTAAATCCATTTCACAAAATTGTTGTCATCTTCTAATAATTTATAACTCAATCTCTTCCCGTACATACGTTACATCGTTGCAATAACGTCTTGGTCGATTGATTGAATCAGTGATGTGGCTGTGATGGTGCCCGTCTCATCACCTCATTCACAATATTATCCAATGATGACGCTTGACTAACTTCGTTACTTGAAGCTGGTTTATTGTACGAATCCATAATTATGCACCAGATACAGAATGGTTACAAGCACCCAATATGATCGTAACTACCGACGCTAACTTACCTCATGCGCTCTGTCTTACACCCTGCCAGCTGCTCCTTGCCCTGGCATTCCTCTGCTCAACACCCAGACACTAGTGATGCCGCCTCACCAGGAATGGGCATACCGCGCTTCACATTCTTCCCCATCACAGAAACAAAAGCTCCCCTTTGTACACCAGCGCTTACTACCTTCAGCTTGGTTGCAAACCCAAAAAAATGGGGGCAGAGAAAACTTGTAACAGGTGTTTAGAATTAATGTGACAGGTTAACGACACTGTTCAGAAAAACTTACTCTATACCACAACAATGAACAGGTAACTGTCCACTTAAATTTTTGGTGGATAACAGACGACGCCCACCTTCATCAGAAGCTTCATTACTAAACGATACGTTGGCTACATGGCATCAAGTTTTATCTGTTTTTGAATTTGCCGCATCAGCATTGGCACTATTGATCTATACGGCACGTTCAAACTCTGACCTCAATTGTCATCCAAGTTTCTTAGCAAGGTCAAGCCTCACCAGCCGATCAGCAACATTGCCCTCTACACTCAATTTTATGGGAGCTACTTACCAAAACCTCATTCTTTAACCCCATAGCCTCGTCTACCATTCTAGCACTTTCTGTAACCCAGCATCTTGATCATAAAACCGGGAGGTTTCCCCTTTATGGATGCCAGAAGGAAAAAATTGCCAGAGAGACCTAAAATCAAACGAAGACGCATCGGAATTTCTAGCGAACCTCGCTACAACGAAGCACGTGGTCGGCCGTTGCATAGAATCCCGATACGAACGAACGAAGCAACAGGAAGTGGAAATATTTTTTCGTAACTGAAACGGAAGAAGAAGAAAACGATCATATTTCCAAAATATTTTTATTTTTAAATAAAATAAAAAGCAAACATGGTGACTGTAGGGAATACAGATGATTTTAAAGTTTCCAAATTAAACTCTGAAAATTACCACGTCTGGTCAATCAGAACCTGTGCTGCACTTGTGCAGAAAAGTGTTTGGAGTGCTATTGATCCAGGATATGGCCCATCCATGACCACAGACGAAATAAAATGTAATGAGAAGGCGTTGACATTCCTTTTTTCTTGTTGTAGATGATACCTACTTCAACGATACTTGCTCAAGTTGCTCAAGAGCGAAGGAAGCGTGGGAAAATTTGGAAGAGATACATACCAAATATGGTTTGTTGCATGTGATAACTCATGCGGGAATTTTTCACCATAAATATTAAAGGACAAAAAATGACGCCATATTTAGGAAGAATTATGGACATCCACAGGAAATTGACCACATGCAGTTACAATTTCAATGATAAAGAGATAGCCTTGGTGGTGCTTATGGGCCTACACAAAAGTTATGAATCATTGATTTTAAACTTAGAATATCAAGAAAGCTTAACAACGAAAATTGTAAAAGCTAAGCTTTTATTAGAAGAGAAGAGAAAAAGTAGGGATGAACCATCCAAGAGTGAACCAGAAGAAGAAAAAGCTCTGTTTACCAAAGGAAGACAAACCACAAGTCAGCAAAATAAAAGAAAAATGAAGATGGCAACTCAAACAAGAAGCAGAAGCCAAATAAAAATGGGAGAAAGTTCTTTAAATGCTCCTGTTGTGGAAAGTTGAGACACATCGCTCGAAATTGCCCAGAAAAAGATGACAATGCTAGTCCTAAAACTCAAAAAAGCAACGAAGAAGCTAACATGAGCGAGAAGGCCAGAGTGACTAGAATTGTGACTTCATCTGGAAAAGCCCTGAAGACAGCTGAAGACAGAAGAAACATGATAGAATCATAGAACTTTAGACAGCGCGGCGACTGATCACGTCTTCTAACAAAGAAAAACTCCACCAAATTGAAGTGTAGATTCTCTACAGTAGAAGTAGCCAACGGTGAGAAGATGAATGTCATGGGAAAGGGAGACGCCTGTCTCAACATTTCTGAAGACAACGGAGGAGGAATTATAACACTCGCTAACGTGTTATACATCCCAGACTTAGACGGCAACCTGCTATCAGTAGGAGGAATTGAAGAAATGGGATACGAAGTCCGATTCAGAGGTGGCAAAGCTTCAGTAGTGGAATCAGATGGAACAGTAGGGAGAATAGACTATACAAA